>VZSF01010234.1:0-32580 GCA_013398295.1 Chionis minor | reverse complement strand
GCAATTGGCACCTGCTGTTCTTCTACCCTCAACAAGCCCAATAAAGCCCCCGGCAACCCAGGATTTGGGGACCTGTGCTCCCATTTCTGCAGAAGCAGGGAAGCCTTACCTCCACCGTGCCCTCTTGCCTGCTGTCCTGCTGACTTACACAAGCCACAGACCATCCTGCCCGGGGTGTGTTGTACATCACTGATACTCTGCACAGCTTTGTCCAAAACAGCCTAGAATTCTCTTCCTTTTACCAATGAAGACCAAACTAACGAGAGAGCACAGCACTCTCAAATCACTGTCAATGAGTTAAGGCTAGAATGTCGTGCATTTGGGTTTCCTGTCCATTTACAGAGAGCCTAATGAACAAGGAGCCCAATGAATGTCGTAGCCATGACCACCGTGTAGCTGGGAGCCACAAGATGTGTTGGCCATGGGGGTCTTCTGTTGGATGGCGATGGAGTGGGGCTGGCAAACCCGTGTTCCCCAGTAGCCCAGCACGTGCTCTCCACCTCAGAGATGCAGCCTGAAGCGAACTCAGTTTTCCTGCATCGCACCATCATTTCTAGGGGATGCAGCTGTGTACACAGGGAGCCCTGGGGAGCTTTACAGGTGGGAGATGTGTCCTTACTGCTGTTGGTAGGTTAAGCCTAATGGGAATCCCATGGGATTAGCTGCACATCAGGGCTTGGACTTGGAAATCATAAACAGGGCTCAAAAGGTGTTTAAGCACAGAGGTGCCAGGAAGCCGAGGGGTTCCTCCAGGCTGTCAACAGATCTCTGAGCTGCTGGTATCTCGTGTCATCCCACCTGAAACGCAGGAGAGGAGCAACAGACAGCCACAACATTTGCTTGGATTTACGGCTAATTGGCTTGTTTTCCTGCCTGCAAAGTGCCTTTAGATTAATGACATTTTCTGTAAGAATTTACACTCTTTTCCTCCCATTTTCAAGCTGCTCCTCGCCAGAAGAGTGGTCCTGTAAATGAGGTGATGCACATCCACGTGTGGCCTGCTGAGTGCCTGTGCTACATCGCAGCCAACACGGGGCATTGTTACTATTACTGTTTTAATAATGCAGCCCAGGCAATCCGTCGCTGTCCAGGAGATGCCAAGATTCCCCATACAGACACCGCTTTCCCCCGTGCTGCCTCTAATGGGAGATGGCCAGTGGTCACGGAGCAGAGCCGTCCAGCTCTCTGCAGGTGGCTACAAGCACCTGAACTGTGCTACAAGCCGCTCTACCGATGCAGGGGCTTTGCAACCATATACTAAGCCGTGGAGGCTTTGTAGGAAAAACAACAAAAAACCACCCCAAAGCACCTTTCAACAACTACACTCCTTCCTGCAATATTTCCCCCAAGCTGAATGTCTCCACGGCTTCAGCTTTGCAGAGCAGCTCCTGGTTTGAAACTTATGGGCCAGCTTCTTTCTCCTCCAGGACAGATATTTTCTGCCAGTATTTTCTTTTCTGGGCACTGCCAAAGCTCAGAGCGTGGCTGGGGCCCCACGCCAGTTGTGCTTCAGTAAATCACTACTCTGAACTCAGTGCAGCAAGGAGTTAGGACAAGGAGACCATAGACAACTTCGGCTTCGGGCTGTTGATACCAGAAGCCTCTCAGTTGAACCCAAACCGTTAAAATCAGTTCATCTGAACTCTTGGACTCCTGGAAGGTGAAGAGGTTCACCTGAGGGCGAGCACTGGGCAGGACTTAGAGTGTGTGTCACTGCCAATTAGTTTGGGCACTGGAACATCTGGTAGAAAAACAAATAATAGAAATGACTGGCACAGCTAGGGCATGTGCCACACCTCCAGGTTTCATAAAAACCCCCACATTTTATTACTTATAATTGATGAAATGAAGCATCTGATGTGCAAAAGAAGAATATCTAAAATTCCCTAAGCAAACATCATTATCTTAAGACTTCATAAATTCTCCCCCCCCTTCTTTTTTTTTTTTTTAATCTCAGCAGACTCCCCTCTGGCTGGTTACCTCCCTCCCTCTCTGTCCCACCCTGGCTGTTCATGGCACAGCCAGAGGCTGAATCTGGCCTTCTGGAGACCAGGAGACTGCCTCTCCTGCTTCCTTAACTTTTTAAACAAGGGCTCTATGTGCAGCAACATGACAGATCATTTCAGGAAGGATTTTTTTCTGGGAGTTTGGGATGCTGGTTTGCAGAATGAGCTGAAGGCAAATTTGCTTTTCTGTGGTAGTTTCTGCAGTGCTGTGCACGATGTTTTGCTCACTGAGGCTGATGGCAAAATTCCTCTGTATTTTGAGGCTTTGCTGAGAATGAAGCTGGAAGGTGTTCGGCCCCCTGCTCCGGAGCATGATCATCTGTACCATGTATCTGACAGATAATTTCTATCTTGTGCTTCAGGGTCTCACAGGTAGAGACTGCAGCTTCCTCCGTGCTTTGCTCTCCTACTGTCAGTGATTTCTTCTACCACCTGCCTTGTTCCCTCCTGGCCTCAAGCTGAGCTCGTTGGTTTTTGCTCCAGCCCTCGCACAGGAATTTGTTATTCATTTGAAAGTTGTAGCCACATCTGTTGTTGATCTTCTCTCCTCTAAACTTAGCAGCCTCTAAACTAAGCAGCCTTCCAAGCTCCTCTTGCAGGTCACGATCCTGAGGGCTCTTGCTGCTGCATGCTGGATTTTCACACCGCCAGCAACTATTGAGCTGGTGTTAGGGTTTGTTTTCAGAAGAAGACACCACACTTCTGCCTATTAACCCGGAAGAGCTGGAGCCCGTCCATCCTCTGGGATGCTCATAGGTGGCCTTGGGAAGAGGAGAGATGCTCCCAGCACTGCCAGCAGTGACTGCACATGACAGAGCAACTCCGGGACATCAGGCAGGGCTGGTGGATATTTGCACTGGGGTGGACTGAATGCTTTCATAGAACCATAGAATGGTTTAGGTTGGAAGGGACCTTGAAGATCATCTAGTCCAACCCCCCTGCCCTGGGCAGGGACACCTCTCACTAAACCTGGTTGCTCCAAACCCCATCCAACCTGGCCTTGAAGACCTCCAGGGATGGGGCAGCCACAGGTTCTCTGGGCAACCCCAGCCAGGGGCTCACCACCCTCGCAGTGAAAAATTTCTTCCTAATATCTCATCTAAATCTCCCCTCTTCCAGCTTGAAGACATCACCCCTCGTCCTGTCACTACATGGCCTTGTAAAAAGTCCTTCTCCAGCTTTCCTGGAGCCCCTTCAGATACTGGAAGGGGCTCTAAGGTCTCCCCAGAGCCATCTCCAGTCTGAACACCCCCAACTCTCCCAGCCTGTGCTCCCAGCAGAGGGGCTCCAGCCCTTGGATCATCTTTGTGGCCTCCTCTGGATCTGCTCCAACAAGTCCATGTCCTTCTTTTGCTGCAGACTCCAAAGCTGGACACACTATTCCAGGTTGGGTCTCCCCAGAGTGGAGTAGAGGGGCACAATCACCTCTGTCAACCTCCTTTGGGGAGGACAGGGGAGATGACACCCACAGGGGACCAGCAAGGACCTGCGGGGCAGGAGGGATGTGATTACCAGCAAGTTTGGATAGCCAAGGCCAGCAAGCCTTAATGATACACATGAAACTTAAATATGGCAGGCCTGGGAGCATGCTGGTGGATACGCCTGTGCCAATATAATCACTTCTATGCTAATTTAGCTCGACACAGGAGGGAGAATAAATTACACATGACTTCACATGTTGAGAACTGTGCAGCTCTAGCAGTCATTTCAGCCCATACGGTCAGATGGACCCTTCTATTCCTGGCACATCTAAAGAGAGCAAGAAAGTTGCACGAGGAGGGGGTGGAAACATCTATTCCCTTGGACTTGTTGAGTACAACATTTATTCTTGCTTTTAGATATGACCTCAGGGAGGGCCAGGCCAGGCTCACCAAGGTACCTGGTCTGAGAGAGGAAGCGACCATTTGCAAGTGGCAACTTTCAGCAGAATTCCCCAGTGTTACACATTCCCATCATTTCCTCCTGGGCTCCACCCCCAACAGCTGAATCATAGGGTTCTTAAAACAGGCTCATAAATGAGAAAGTAAGAAATGGCTTGAGGCTGTGCCTGATCAATAGCGAGCATTACCTGGTGGCAGTGATTCTTGGAAACTCGGAGGAAAGGCTTCATGATGCTCCTGCTCTTCGGGGAACAATTTTTCCATGGCTAGCTTGGTTTTCTTACACAGAAAACATATTCCTTTTAAAAGGTTGTATCGCTACTCGGTTTTTCCTGTTGGGCCCATGGGGTTTTCCCCTTACTACAGAGAGAGGTGGGAACTCATCTAAATGAGCCGCTCTCGAGCCAGGGGGACTCTAGGGAGGTGGTGGTGAGGGATGGCTTTGCTAGTACCTTCAGAGGGAAAGTTCAGTATTTGGGGAAACAAAGAAAAAAGTTGTATGCCTTTCCTGGCTGTAGTTACTGTAATGAGGGCAGGTTTTTTTTCTTTGCTACTCCAGAGTCAGCACATACAAACCAGCCTGGATTCACGTCCTTCCAGGGCATTGCCCAGGCTGTCACCGTCCCCGTCAGCTCACCGTGTCCCTCGCAGCTCAATGATGGGACGCGATGCTGTCCCCAGCTTGACACCTCAGCTTGGCAAAAGCCCCCTCCAGGCACTGGCCATTCTTACTAGTTTTATTAGCAATATCCCATGGTTTTCTGACATTCCTCCCATTTGCTGCCCCCCTCTGTCCTGGCTGGAAGGTTTTTGCATCATTCTCACTCCTTGCTTAGGATTGTGTGTGAGCACAGCACACCACGGCCCTGACTCTCAGTTGGACTTCAATGCCATAAATACCCATTTTGTGAATTAAATAGTATAGCAGAAATGGCTTATGAGAACCCGTGAACCCTCGGCTGCTCTCTCCATCCCCCGCACAGTGGAACCAGCCAGCTGGGCTGAACAGTGGCATAAAGGAAAAATACAGCCAAAACAAAGAAGGTTGTAAGAAATTGAGGAAACAAGCAGGGCATGAGAAATGTAAACAGCAGCAGCTGAGCACGATTCATTCCAGCCTTCCTCAGTCACTGGATAAGTTTTTTCTAAACTGCTAGTTAATTTTTCACATCACTGTTCAGTGACTATTATCATACTTGGATTTTCACCCTGGTGTATGACAAGACCCACTTTCTGAATTCTTGTGGAAATACAGTGAAGAGATCCATCTCTACCCAGGCTTGACCTTCCACCAACAGCCAGAATCTGGTGGAAGTCGCTCCATTTCTTCTTGAAGGAGATTCACTTTATGAAGCAACTAATTTATGTTCCCACGCTAGCTTGACTGGATCCACAGCTTGGTGCTGTTCTCCTTTGGAAGTTACTTATATTTGTCAGATACGCTCTTTTTCCATTTCAAGAAACCTATAAAATCTATAAGGAGCTGCTTTCCCCCTTTCAGTGCCTACTGTTTGCTTCTATCTCTTATTAGACTGTCAAACCACCATAAAGTCTATGTTTCTTCTGCTTTTCTTCCATGTCAACAGTAACACAAATTACATCAATTGGAAATTAAAGAAATTTGGTTAGAAAACTTGTAGAAAAGCACCAACAGGAAAGATCACATAAAGCAGAGAACAAAGATGCCAGAAATAAAACTGTCTGACAAACATTAGAATCGATACTAAAGAGGGAGACAAAAGTATAAAAGCCTCAAAAAATCCCCCAGAAACTGTGTAGAAAGCAATGCCTGACTTCACAAATGAAAAATTCAAGGAACTTAACAAATGATTTCAGATCTGATCCTGTCAGAGAGAAACCTGATTTCACAAAAAAGAAAGAAAGCAGCAGCTATGGAGACACTTCTATAAAAGGATGTACAAGAAAAGGTTTGAAAATTGTATCCTCCAAACTACTTTAAAGAATGGCAAAAGGGATACATATTAAAATACACTAATGCTGCAACATCTAATACAAAATGTCCTGTCAGTGAAAAAAAAAAGTATTTTGACAGGTGTGTCAGGATTTACCACCAATCTCAGTGACCCCATAAAAAAAAAATATAAAAAAACCAACTCTGAAAGAAACATTTTAAAATAGCTATAACAACTGACTAGGAAGATTGTGGAAGCAAACAGCTCACAATTATCTCAGTGGTTGGAAAGAAATTAAACCTTATTTCTGTGCTATTTTTACGAGAGGCAAAGTAGGACAGTCATATCACACTGCTCCAGATAATAATGCAAACAAAGGCTACTTGAGAGCGCACAGTCGAATAAAACACCAGCAAGTCATGAGTTATGAACTGAACTGCAGCACGTCTCCCTGAAATTTAGATATTTCTGGAAACGTCTGCCACAGAAAACAGCCGTGGAAGCAGGGAGAGGAGCTCCTGGCCACGGCTCACCATGACCATCACTGGAGCTATGAGCCTCCACAGATGGCTCAGAAAAGAGACTTTCAGCAGGAAGAGGAAAATGCACCTTCTCCTCCCAGAGGCATAGAATCATAGACCCATAGAATCACCCAGGCTGGGAGTGACCTTTAAGGTCACTGAGTCCAACCATCAACCCAGCACTGCCCACCCACAACAACCCATGTCCCTCAGCACCACGTCTGCCCAGCTGGGAAATACCTCCAGGGATGGTGACTCCACCACTGCCCTGGGCAGCCTCTGCCAATGCCTGACAGCCCTTTCCATGAAAAAAATTTTCCTAATATCCAATCTAAACTTCCCCTGGCGCAACTTCAGGCCGTTTCCTCTTGTCCTGTCGCTTGTAATGTAGGAGAAGAGACCGACCTCCCCTGGCTACACCCTCCTTTCAGGGAGCTGCAGAGAGCGAGAAGGTCTCCCCTCAGCCTCCTTTTCTCCAAGCTGAACAACCCCTGTTCCCTCAGCTGCTCCTCACAGGACTTGTGCTCCAGACCGCTCCCCAGCTCTGTTGCCCTTCTCTGGAC
This sequence comes from Chionis minor, assembly GCA_013398295.1. NCBI lineage: Eukaryota > Metazoa > Chordata > Aves > Charadriiformes > Chionidae > Chionis > Chionis minor. Next base: position 25,697 of record VZSF01010234.1, on the reverse strand, counting down.
GTTCTCCACCTTCTCAATGTCTGTCTTGGAGTGAGTGACTCCAAACTGAACACAGGATTCCAGGTGGAGCCTCACCAGTGCCCAGTACAAGGGGATGATCACTGCCCCAGTCCTGCTGGCCACACTATGTCTGATACAGGTGAGGTTACTGGCGCCTTCTTGGCCACAGGGGCACACTGCTGGCTCATCTTCACCTGTCTGGTTCACCACAGAGGCAAAGCTGAGCCACGCGTCCCTGAGGTTGGTAGTGCAGGGATGGCCACGAAGCCATGTCAGCATGGCCATTGCCTCTGAAATGGGGCTGCTGGAAAATGCATTGTTGTTCATATTGAGGACATTTGTTGAAAGGTAGGTGACCCTGCAGTGTACATACACATATGTTTCTCCTGCAACAGCTTTAAAATTAACTTTTTGTCATCAAATAAACAAACAAAGCAATAAAAAAGCTGTTGGCAGATGGGGAAAACAATCTGCGAATGTTACAGTCAAGTTACCTTTGATTGCATCAGTGTTATCCCATAATATTTCTACATTTATAAGCGATCTTGATTGCCTGGAATCACATAGCCACATAAGATTGGATGTTTATTTGATAAAACCAAGCATTTAAACTATTTTGCTCCTCAGGCCAGCAGTTCTGAAATTCGAATGCAAAATAACTGGGACAGTCCATAGGCTGCTGTTTGCATACCAGTGATATTCCTAAAAATTCAGTGAATAGCACCCAGTGCCATAGTTAAAGCTGGAGACCAGATGAAATGGCTGTAATACATTTTAACCTCGATGCCATTAAACTGCAAATTGAACCACAGTGAAATTAATCTATGAACTTCACGTAAATGGTGGCAACACTTTGCAAATACTCTGCGGAAGTCTAAAGCCTCAGCGTTTGTGTTTGGTGGCTAGATTTCAACTGACCATGAACAACCGTCACTCAGACCCATCTACCCACTTAATAACACCCACCCTCTGGTCTCCCTGCTGAGAAGTATGACGCAAACTCTCCTCTATAAAATGATGTTTCCAGACCTAGAGGACTGTATTCTCCCATGAAAGCCTCAAGCCACACTGTGTGGAAAAAAGGCATCCATTTGGCATCAATCAATGGTAGGAAGACAATTTGAAGAAGGACACTACAGGTCAGGTGCTTTCCAAAAAGTACAATATATGGGAGGCTTCAAAACAGCAAATTGTCTCAACCAGTCATTCTTATCAATCTTAGCCTGCTGTTACTGGAAGTCTTTTCCACCAGAAATAAAAAACTCACACTATCCATGGCCTATGATGGACCCATGTGAGGGACAGGCTGCTCCCTGCCATCCCCTGAGATGGTGGCCATGGCTGAAGGCAACAGGGACCTCATGGGGGTTTATCATGACTCATGCCAGGGGAACAAGCAAGATAAGCCCCAAAACTTAAACACAGAGCAGTGCAGTGGAAACAACACAAGTGGAAGATGGAGATGTCCCAAAGATCATTACATTTGAGTTGCCCACTTAACTCTATGGCAAAGCCCGGGACTTCAGGTGCAACTAACAACTAAGAGATTAAGTATCCACACACACAAATTTAAATTTAGTGAATTGCGTGCTTGCTGGTTTCTGACCTTTTGTTTCTCACTTAAATTGCATTTTTTACCTCTAGACACACTGAAAAGGCTGTGAGCTGAGGCTGATGCTCTTCCCTGGCAGCTCTTGAGGGGGAACACCTACAGGGTGGTACCAGGCACTTCAGGCAGTTCAAAGAAAAAAGAGGGGACATACAGGATTGGAATAAATTTCTCTAAATTACATCAGTTAGCACATAGGGAAAAATTGTAAGTGCTGTGGATAAATTAAACTCAAATGGATTATATATTATTTCACATTGCTGTGTAACTGTCTCCTCTGGGTTTTTAAATTGTCCCTACACTCTAGTTTCTGAATCCATTGGCTAAATTTCAATCAGATCTTAGAGAACAGGGAAGAGGTTTCAAAGGTAATTAAATTCTTACAAAATGTAAAAAACTAGGCAGCTGAACAAGAAAAAGGCAGTGTAAGTATCCTAATAGAGGGAAAAACCATTGTGTGAGCTCAAAGTCTAGCAGGCACCAGAGAATCGGATGGAGAGCATACAAATTCCAGGTAAAGCTCGGCTAGGACCTGCAATTGGCCATGAGATGCAAGTCTGCCTCATCAGCTCCACAGCTTGGGGACCACATGTGGTCAAGGGACACGCGTGCTCTTGTTTCTCCTTATCAGGCTTGGGCGAGTCCTCTCTCATCCACCAACGTAGACGGAGCAGCTCGAACCACCCCAGCCCACGATCGCACGCCCAACAAGCTGGAGGGAACAGGAGGGAGCACCTGCAATGGAGGAGGAACGGAAGAGGAGGCCATCACCCCTCTCAAGTGCTCTACAAACCAATGGAGGCCCAAACCTTGATGATGGAGAGCTGCTGGCCTTAGCCTGCTTTCTGCGAGAGTCTGGAGTGATGTTTTCTATTATCCAGAACAAAAAGAGTAGATGAACGCAATCAATATAGCAGTGCACGTTATTTACATGTGGTCTGTAACTGCATTGAGCACTGAAGATTCATTATCCTCTGCTCTTTTCAATGGATCTCTCTCTCTTTTTTTTTTTTTTTAAACAGCCATTTCTACGACCTTTTCGCCATCACCCCCAGTGAAAATTCAACAGTTTCAAAAGAGTCCTGGAAATGTAAAATTTTACTGGGTATTTCAAATAACTCTAGCCTGGGTTGCAACTATTCTGTTAGAAATAAACCAACCATTTCAAAGGAGAAGTGTAAAATGAGCTTGCCACTTCCCTTGTACAATATTCCATTTTTAAAATCAAAGAAGTAAACCTCTCAAAGGTGCACTGTTGGGTAGAAGGCACAAAGCCACTTGTGTCCTTTCTGCCCTGCTGTCCCCAAGGATGTCGCTAGCAGGAAAGCTTTCTCTGGTGGTGTCCTGGTGTGAGTGACGCAGGACTAATTTCTTTCCTAATGCTTGGGAAAGCTGTATTTTTGGAAGGCTCTAGTGTCTGAATTTGTGAAGACATCTATTTTACAGCCAGCTCTGCTATGGGGTTTCAAGGTCTCAGTGTTTTTGAGGTCGCCAGGTGCAGGGATGAGGAGCAGTGAGACCCGGGCACTTGCCCCAAGCTGCCAACAGGATTATTTCATACTAGGAATGGCACATTCCATAGAAATTAGAAAGTCTGCTGCGAGGTAGGGGGGTTTTCCCCCTTGCTTGCGCTCTCCCCCTGGATGGCTCTCCCTTGATGGCAGCGATCCAGAGGATTCTTGCCCCGGTGCTGGATCCCTGAGCCCTTCCCTTCCTCCCGAAGCTGTAGCACTTGCAGTGTCCGACATTCCCTGTCCCCTGCTGGGAGTGCACGGCTTCCGAGTGATATCGTTGGCTGAGTATAACCCTTGGATAGTGTATACGGGTATTGGGATCAATATGGGCTCTTTTGTATTAGTACTCTTAATTACCTAGTTTTACCCTATTAAATCTGTTTATCTTTCAACCCCTGGGTTTTCCTGTTTTCTTCCCAGTTCCCCTTCCTGGGTGGAGAGGGGTCATCGGGTGAGAGATTAATTGTCTAAATTTCAATAAATTGTTATGGGTTTTCTCAAACCATAACAGGCGGATTGATGCAATCGATCAGGTGTGGTTATACCCGCAAGGGCAATCGTCCTGAGTGCAGGTGTATTTGCGGGGGGCTCACTGGTTCGCACAGGTCACTGGTTAAAACGCTCCCCCAGTACATCAGACGCGCGAATAGCTTCTCTGCCTGAAGGGACATCTCTTGTGCCATAACTTCCACTGCCACCACCCCAGCCCTGGGGGACCTTGGATGTTCACCAGCTCTCTTGGGGGCACTAGTGCACTTTGCAGACCAGTGAAACAGGCAGGGAGGTGCCGGTCCCTTTACATTACGCTTCTGCATGCCTAATGCTAACACCTCCTCCTGGGATCCCAGAGAGCGCTCAGCCGTGCTAATGAGAAGCACAGCTCAGCAAGTGCCTGATGTTAAGGCAAACAAAGTATTGGCTGGAACTAGTGCAGAAAACGATGGCCCTGCTGTCCTTTTTTTTTTTTTTTCTTTTTTTTTTTTTCCAGCCAAGCTGCCTGTACTTGGAGGTTTTGGATCCCTTCAGCTGCATAGAAGGGCACGGGATTTGTTGAAACTGGAAAGCTTGCAGACAAAAAAGGCCATGAAATTATTTTGTATCTGACACGATCATTAGTAGTATTATTTCTTCTGGAGCTGGGAAGGACACTTATAAAACATCTAACAAGCTGCTAAGGAGGTTGCCTAAAGCACTGATTTTCAAAATGTGCTGCTAGAGCCTGTTCTTCTGGGCTCTGTGCACATTTCAAGCTCCAGTTTCTTTTTACGGAAAAGACTTTAAATGATATTTCTGACGGGTGTTTCTGACAGTTTAGTGTGCACCCTCGTCAAATATGAAGCCTAGGTTACCTGCTGATGGCACGATATAGCGATGATTGAAGGAAGTCAGTACAATCTAAGCAAGTGTGGGGGAGAACAGAGGGGCATCCAGACCTCCTATTTTATATTACAATCATAGAATAGAATCACCCAGGTTGGAAGAGACCTTTAAGATCATCGAGTCCAACCATCAACCCAACACTACCCAACCCAACCCTAACCCATGTCCCTCAGCACCACATCTGCCCAGCTGGGAAATACCTCCAGGGATGGCGACTCCACCACTGCCCTGGGCAGCCTCTGCCAATGCTTGACAACCCTTTCCATGAGGAAATTCTTCCTAATATCCAATCTAAACCTCCCCTGGCGCAACTTGAGGCCGTTTCCTCTTGTCCTATCGCTTGTTACTTGGGAGAAGAGACCAGCTCCCCCTGGCTACATCCTCCTTTCAGGGAGCTGCAGAGAGCGAGAAGGTCTCCCCTCAGCCTTCTTTTCTCCAGTCTGAACATCCCCTGTTCCCTCAGCTGATCCTCACAGGACTTGTCCTCTACTTTGTTGAAGAGCAATAACCCCCTCTGTGCACATGCGTCATGCAAGTCCTCCAGATCCATTTTCCGCACTGGAGCCCTGCAGAGTTATCCAGGCATCAGTCTCCGAGCTAAGGATGCTGTTGGAGAGGTTTGAATGGTCTCCTATGGGTAACCTGTTGCTGTGTGCTTCAGCTGCGAGTTACCTGGTGGTCCAGCCTGCCTGAAATCCTGGACCAGCTAAAAGGGATGCTGGTGGAAGGCAGCTGGTGGCAGCTTCTCAGGGGACAGGCACGTACTTTGTACAGTCACTGCATGTTGTTTGCTCAGGTCTCAGGAGAAGAAGTGAGATTTGACAGGCAGCAAAGCCCAGCTTGTCATCCTGACTGCTCTGCTTACGTGCTCGAGTTGAGGACATGCCCACATCAGAGACTCAATGTTCCTGCTCCTCCTGGAGGGAAGCAAATCCAAGGATTTGAAAATGGGTACTGGCCAGGTCTGCACAGAGAAACTATTTCTCCAGTTAAGGGGACTGTGGCTTGACTTGAGCGGGAACTGTCTTCCTAATGGTAAGTGTTGAGTTTATTATCAATAGTCCCTAGCTCTCGTCTGGCACTTTTCATCAGCAGATCACAAAGCATGTTGTGGAAAAAGGTCAAAATCATGACCACCATTTTAAAGATGGAGAAGCTGAGACACAGAGCCCAACAGTCTCAGAGAAAGTTACCCCGCAGGCACACACACACACACACACACACACACACACACACACACACACACACACTGCCCCCAGCCCCACACTCACACAAACATGCCTCCCCCCAGGAGGGTTTAGCTACTGAGAACCTGCCTCCCAACCCACAGACAGACCTGACCCACCACCCCTGCCCACGCAGGGATGCACGGCGCACCGGAGCACCCTGCTGTTTCCTTCTCAGAGGTGCTGGCTTTCCCAGCTGAGCTCAGTACAGCTCCCGGCTCACTCCCAACCCACTTCGCTTCCCGACAAGAGGCTCTGCCACACTTTCGGGGCCAAGAGACAGAATAACCTTGACTGCACCCCTGAGGACAGGCGTATTATGGTGACCTTGTGCAGGAAGGGGTTCTTACGCGGAGCTTCACAGAAGTCTCCTTATCCACTGTGCCCTTCAATCCAGGAGCACCAGTGCAGAGTTTGGCCAGGTATGAAGAACAGGGCCAGACTGATCCAGCAGCATGAGGAAGATGCTCATTTCTAGCTTAGCTGTTGTAAAGCAGTGTGTTTCTCTTCCTTGTCCAGTGCGTTTAGGATAACTTTCCTGAGGAAAATAAAAAAAACCCCACTGTCTTTCCTATCTTGAAGAAGCTGAAATGGGAGAAGCTGGGGTTGTTGGCCAGGCAGCCTGCCCAAACAAGGCTCAGCTCTCTCCCATTAGTTCCTGTGAAATTGTTGTTATAGGGATTTAGCAGCGCTTGGAACACACTCAACAGGTCCAAGGTAAAGCGGATGGGAAGAATGTCTCTAGTTTTGGATCTCTGTTGTATTAGTGTTGCTGTGTCGACCTCCCCTACCCCAGATCAGGAAAGTTCACAGACCTATTGATGGATGATGCTCAGTTCTGAAGACTAACTATTGCTCAACCGATTACTGCATTTGGTCAACACCATCCATGCTGTCATTCAAAAAATTGCCAATCTCCTCCTGAGAGCAGCGTGCTTGGTGTGCTCCAGTCCTTCAGATTCTGTCTACCTCCAGGGGAACTACTCTCAAGTCTGCTGACTATTTTAGCATCCTGCCACCATGCTGGATGTGGTTTTCCCATCAACCACCAGTGAGCAGGCAGCAGATGATTCTCTGCTTCAGTTCACCACCCTCAGCTTTCCTCGTCTCTGCATTAATCGTGTTGCCCATGAGCAAAAGCTACAGCCGATGCCTATTGTGGGTAGCTCTTCCTGTTCCCTTCATCCCTGCTAAAGGAGGGGAAAAAAGGTTACCTTGGGGTGATTTTAGCGGTGGAGAAAACCCCAGACATCAGAAACATTCTTGTTTGATTTTCCCAGCGTCTCCATTTGGTTTTGACTGTTTGTCTTCACCCTCCTTACAAACACAGGTGCTGTGCAGCTTCGGCCAAGGCAACCGAGGTAGTTATCGCCATAACCACCCCATAACTACCCGGCTATTGAAACCCAGCTGTAGGGCAATTCTGCTAAGCTCCGCAGCAGGCTGAGAGCTATCACGCTTCTTACATCTTCCTGAGACAGAAAGGCTCGGTCAGTACTACAAAGGATCTGAGCAGCAATTTCCAGGTAGAGAGTCTCCGCTCCCCCCGTGACACAAAGCACTAGGACATGCCTTTTGGTGACAAACAGCAGTGGACACGTAACATGAAATCGCTCGCTGATTTCTACCTCCGTGCGAGCTTTTTTCCTGCCAAGGGGGCCTAGCAAAACGTTCTGCTCTCCAAAAGAGCTGTGAAAAACAAGTGGTAAAGAAAGGTGGCAGGAGAGGATAGGCGCAGTTTGCTGGCAGTGAGGATGTTTTGGAAAGGTTTTCCACAGGCATTCACGTGCTGAGTCAGGCTGATGCATCCATCTCTTTGTAATGGGTAATTCTTTCCTCTGATGACAGCTAAAGGGAGCTCTAACTCCTTGGCTTTATACTGCATGGCAGCTCAAGCTCAGGAGCACAGGAATAGAAACAGTAATGCCTTTTTGTTTTCTGGGAAACCTGTAGGATTTCAGGATCGATTCTTCACCTGATGTGTACCTGATGGGTGTGGGACACCTGATGTGTACCTGATGCTGTGTGGGACAGCAGGAACACACCTCCTCCTGAGAGTGTCTGGGCTCCCCTGAAGGCTTGCACTGTACTGATGAGCTGGATGAAGCTCGTCTTCTGGACGATGGTTGGAAGCAGTGGTGGCTCCCATTTCCACAGGTTCAAAATTCAGTTTCTCATGTAAACACCCTCAGGAGACTGACTTCAGGCAGAGAAGACTGCATGAGTAGCTCAAAACACCAAGGGTCTTTCCGTCCCTGTAGAAGGCAACAAACCATTATGAGTCTGACCATCCAAAGCCTTACCAGGAGCTCTGTCAAGTGGACGACCTGCTCACCCTGAGTCCTCTGGTCAACACCATAAGACCCAGCTTGGGCTGTACCCGTGATATGCTGCCTCTGCTGCTCATGGCATTCACAGCTGAGGGTATGAGGAGCAGTGAGAGATGGGTGCACGGCTCCTCATGCAGGATGGTGACGTGTTCCAGGGATGCTGCTGTCACAGTCCAAACCAAAAAATGAAAAACAGACCTCAAGGATAACAGCACAGACGCTGCTCCTCCCTCAAAGTGTTCTGGGATGATGGATCCTCTGACATGGCATTTCCCACTGCTTCAGGGCTTGTCTGGAGGGCAGTTCATACTTGGAGTTTTTTCCTCTTTAGCAGAAAAGATGCGAGGGAGCATACAGAGGGGTTTAGACTCTGATTGCTCCCATGTTCCCTATTATGCTGATAGTGAGCTCTGACAAGAGACAGTATGTCAGAACCTCCATATTTACTGGATTAGCCACCAGCATGATGCTTGCCAGTGGTTTCATGGCCATCACAACAGGCTTGTTTTGCAGCCTCACAGGCACCCAAGCTCATCATCCAGAAAACTGCATGACACTGTGATCTTTGTGCAGCCAGGGCCATTCAAAAGTGGGGTTTTTTTCTTTTTCTAACAGTGAGTTTACCAGTAAATGCACCTGAGAAACCACAGGTAATGCCTTATATTTAGCGTAAAAATGAGGACCTTTGGTACATAGCGTCCATCATCAGAGCAACTAAATTACTCGTTCAGAACCCAGGGGCATAAGGAGATCTGTGGATAATTGGTACAGAGACACACAGAACCTGGTCTGCAAAGGACTGTGGCGCCTTAGGCAAACTTAGTAATTAAGTGCCCTTTAAATAGCCCAAAATCTTGTTGCTCATCAGCAATGTTATCTAGGAACAAGAAACTGCTTTTACATATGGCCATAGCTACTGTTGATGAGATGGAAACAAGAAAATCAGTGTCTGTTTGGGACCATTCAGTCAAACATTATTTTTCTAGGCATCTTTAAGGTTTTATTTGGCAGCACGTATTTCCCCTCAAAACCCTGCAGCCATGCTTCCCTCATGCAAAAATAGAAGCAGTGATACTATGTGCACGCTGATGCTAAAGAATTAACCCAGGTTATAGCGGAGCTGAATTCAACGCCTTCTGCAGGCCAAGGGGGTCTCCATCTGCCAGGCAAACAGTGAGGTGGGGGCCATCGCTCGCCCCTGCTCTGCCTGGACCTGCCCCCTGCCCCCCTGGGGCTTAAGACATCCCACAGCCACATACAACCCCTGCGTCCCTGCCCCTCTCCACCACCGCATTGTGCATTGGGGGTGCGGGTGGCCTAGGGCAAGCTAAGGACTGCCTGGCTTCCCTTGCAGGCTTTATAGCCAAAGGAGAAAGGATATAGAAGTTCCAGCTTTATTTTCAATCACCTCATTAGGAAGGATTTGCTTTTATCTGTGTCACATCTGAGTTGTTTTGATTTATCAGGGTGGTTGGTTTGTGTCTATAAAAGACTGGCTAAAGTCTGTTTTCCTCACTGATTTAGCTTTACTTGCTCCCCACCGTTCTGCCGTGTAAAGATCTGCCATCTTCTTTATCCGGCTCTGGCAGCAGGAGTCCTGCTCGGCGTCTGGCCAAGGACAGGGCTGAAAGGAACCATGTTTAGTAACCGGCTGTGCGGGCACCGTTTCCAGCAATGCTTGCTGCTCAGCGCCATATTAAGTCTGGTTTCCACCAACTTGGTGTGCAGACACTACTGCCACTGCGGGCAAACATGGCTGCTGCAACCCTTCCCGCAGTCAGATCATCGGAATTGGCTCCTAGTGCCGGGACTATCTCTAGGAGGGACCTAAAGCAAATGCCAGGTATTGGTTAAGCATATGAAGCCCTGGCAGAGATCTGAGGCTCTTCTCAGTGTGCCACAGCCACTTGGTGTGGGTCCCCCAGGACACCCACCGCAAGCGGCTGCGCTCCCTGTGTCCCCTTGCTGCGCTCCCCCCACAGCTATTCACAGGGCTGGAGACACCAACCCTCCCCCCACATGGCAGTTTTGGGCACTCCCAAACGCATGGCTTGGCTCTGAAAGCTGCTATGGCACATACTTAGTCCCACCTGTACTGTCAGGTGCAAAGACAAAGGTGGTGAGTGCTCCTTGGGGCTGTCAGGGCTTCAGCTGCCCGGTCCCTCCTCTAGACACTTGATGAGGGACCAGAAGCCCGAATTTGCAGCTACCCCAAAGCAGGGATGAGGTGTGATCCATGTGCACACGGGACCTTCAGGTGCGCAGATGTGTCCAGAGCCAAGTAAACGCTACCTTCCCGGAGATCTGACATTGTGCAGGACAAGCACAATTTAGCCTGTCTATTTGCATTTCTGTACGTACAAAGCAGCTCAGGCTCCGCAGCAAAAGGAAGGGACTTGCTTAGTAAATAGTTAAACCAACTACAGTCATAAAGGACTCTTGTGTTTTACCATTTCTGACCTCATTCCTGGTGGACCTCCCTTCTATGTCTCTGGGGTGTGAAGGCAGTTTGACGCTTGTCCGTACACTGTCCCAGGGCCTGGTACCTTACTGGTGACACTTCTGACTCGTGCGTTGCAAAAAATGGTGAGATGTGCGACCATCCTGCCCTTGGTCACCTCTATTACAACAGCCGCCAGCCTCCTTCTCATCACCAAGATAGCAGGACATAGTGTGACCGCCATACCTTCCAGAGTAAGCTCTGCAGAGCCACTGATGTCTGTACGCAGGCCTTGAGGTGACTAAGCACGTGGTCATGCCCTCAGAAGTCCTGGAGGAGCCTGGGGGAGTCCAATGAGCTGGAACGAGACTTCTCACCTCACCAAGTGAAAGGGTCAGCAGGCCATTCCAAGGAAGAAGACGGCTCAGAGACAGGATTGTCTTGACTTAAGCTGCTCCTACCTGAACCATCCACAAGCTTTGAACCGCCTCTTGTAGAAAGTGCATCTTCACTGCCAAGCTGGTCAACTTCTTGCTTTGCACCTGGGACCCCAGCACCAATGTTGAGTGCTTCACCCAAACAAAGAGTGGATTCCTTCCTGCGGGGTGCCAGGGGCTGGTTGTTGGGGCTCTTCCCTCCCAGGCATGCTCGTGGGGAGCGTGGGGGCACCGCATGTAACCCAGCACCCTCTGCCCAGAGCGTGAGCCCAGCAAAACTCTTTTCCCTAGGTCTCTGCAGCCCAGGTGCCATCACACCCAGCTGCAGGGTCTGGTTGGGTGACGTGGGCTCTTTGGGGAGGCAGAGTGTGGGTTATATCTGGATGCTGCCCAGGACTAACGGGTTTGCTTTGTTTTCCTTGTCAGATACATACAAAAAGAAGACATCCTATTTCACGATACGTAACTTTGGTTTTGGAGGGCGGTGCCGGTTTGTTCATGTGGAGGAGCTCCTGGGGCTCTGCACGTTGTCCCCCATTGTGCGCAGGAAGGACAGGGGATGGCGGGGGACACAGGCTGCCTTGGGGTGTCTGCTCTGCTGTGGGAGCAGGGAACAGGCTGCTCCCTGCATGGGGAAACTGGCTGTTAAGATCAAGCCGTGTAGGTGCTGTGGTGGATGCCTGGTGGATGCTAGATGGGGCTAAGCTCATGAATACTGGAAAGGAAGGAAGGTAATTTAGTTCCCATCATGTGTGGGTGGGTTCCAGTCCTGTCTGCTCTGCCACCGGGATTCGGATTTCTCTGGCAGTTAACAGCAAAGCAGATCCAAGCTGACGTTACACTGGTGCCACCCACTCATAGTTTTTTCTTCTGTTTTTTTCTTTTTAAATGAATGTAATTGACAGGCGCCGTACTTGAGGAGCTGGGGCTTTGGATGGAGGCTGTAACACAAACACTGTATGTGTTCTCCTGCAAGCAAAACAAAAGCACATCAGCCCTGATCCTGCCTCGCGTCAGTGTCGAACTCCCACTCAACAACAGGCTGGCAGAAATGCTGGGCAACGTGTGCCTGCAAGTAAAGCAGTGACCCTTAGTGGGGTCAGGGTACAAAGATACCTGAGGCATCCCACTCCCACTCAAAGCTTTCCAACAGGACTGCATGGAACTGCCTGAACCATCAACCACACGGACAGTACTGTCTTCTCAGGCTGGCTGTCCTGGGACTGTACAGAGAATTTCACTTTTTCTTTTCTGCAAGATCTCGCCGCATCACGGTGACATGAAAATTGATCCTTGTCTTGTGTTTAGGAGAGATAGTGTTGCTCTTTTGTAACAGTCCTTTCCACCCTGGTCAAATGGAAATCAGCAATTTGTCCTTGATCAGCTGCTGTGTCCCCACCACTGCGCCCTTATTTCGTTTTATCCTGATGTGTCAAAGAACCATGTTCTCCGTCCATTCATATAACTATCGGTTTTCCCTTCCCCCATACAATACATGAACTGCTCAGATGATTTCAGGTTTAACAGAACATCAAGGGCCTCAAGATCCCAACAAAATCAGGTGAAGAGATGGCGCAGGAGGGGAAGGGTCCCCTCCTCTTCAGAGCATTGCCTCCTCTGAAGAGAAGGACATGGTGTGACTCGCTTTTCACCCATCATCAGAGAAGCCAGAGAAAACCATCCCTAAGATGCAGATCCATGGGAAACACACTGTTACTGGGATGGATTGTTCAGTATAATTGTTCCTCCGTGAAATAAACAAGAGCTGTTTCCAAGACTGCTGTGTTTTAAAGTCACTAGATCACACACATGGAGAGTCCTTGCAGGACCCAAACACCGCTGGCTTCCCTCTCCCTGCTGATGGTGCCCACCACCATGTGGCAGGTCCCTGCGCGGTCTGAGACCCAGAGAATTGGACTGGTCTTTCTGCAGTGAGATGAAGCTCTGCCGAGGGGGGAAGGACCATGGCTGGCCCTCCCCATGGCTGCTGGGTGCCCAGGTTCCCCCCAGCACGGGGATGAATGGAAGCTGCAGTTCTCAACATGCACGTGAAGATCAGCTGAGCAATTTGTGTTTGAAGGGAAGCGAATTTTCCGAGGGGGACGGCACAAGTCAGATCAGCCCCGAAACCCAAGCAGAGCAACACCACCAAACCCAAGCAGGAGGGGTCTAACCTGGCTACTCACCAGTCTTGTGCTCAGGATGCTCACCCTGCAGGCACTTAGGAAGATGTAGAGAGACCAGGCTCTCTGGGGACTTCAAGGCAAGAAACTTGAGGTCCAGTGCTTCTAAGGTTAGGCAGCAGCTGAGCAGCTACTTCTGTTGTTAAACATTAAGCACTAGCAGGTAAAAGCAATAGGAATCCCACCTTAGGCGTGAAGTCCTTCTCTGGATTTGTTTTACTATATTTTCTTTTCTTTTCTGGCTGTTTTTGCCCATCAAAAAGAGAAACAAAACTCATTGCTGTTTCCAGACATTGTGTGATCTGAGGCAAGATCATAGAGGATGTGCGGTCCATGCCACCAACATCTCTCTCATTTTGCAGGAACGCTGGCCTCCAAAGGGAGCTTCTCTACACAGGGCAAAGTGTATCTGCCGGATTACAGAGTAGTTAACGAGCCACAGCAGGGCTTATTTCTGCCTCATTCCAACTCTAATTGGCCAGGACGGAGACTGTTTCCTTTCAGCTGCTTCCCAGAGCTCTCAGTCACTGAGGGTCCCTCCTTACCCCACTTCCCCAGCTGGTATATAAAGGCAAAGCGTGAAGGATGATGTGGTGGTTGGTTCTTCCTTGGTGGTTGTCTGCTCCTTGCTAACAGGACAAGAAGGTGCTGTTCTCAAATTGTCAGGGAAAATTTTCAGGTGTTAAGGCTGTGATAGTTCTATGAACTCCTGGTTCATGTTTAGATGTTTCTTACCTGGCTGAATTATGGTATTTGCTGTAGTTAAAACAAGGTTGCTTGTGGTCCTGCCTGAAAGGTTAGATATGGCTGTGCTGGTTTTGAGTGAAAAGCTAGTTCTTAATAGGGTGTGCTAACAGCAGTAGGGTGGCTTCTTGAGATGCTCTTTTTTCCTCCCTCGAGTTCTGCTGTTACTACCTCTCTAATGCAGGAACTCCTTGAAGCCTCAGTGGGGAGGAAGGTAGTACCCAGTGCCTCTGCTAAATATGTATATAAACATATATATTCCTGGGTGAGGAAAGACTTTGTTCTCCTCATGGCTCTAATGACCACAAACCATGTGAAACTGAAATACTAGCTGGCTTGGCAGGTAGCCCAGATCCATTCCTCCTGTAATGGGATGATCCCCAAGATGGGTGGTAATGGAACTTCTCCCTTTAACGAGGTCAGAGGCAAGCATCCCCTGGGAAAGGGAATCCCTCTGGAGGCTCAGGGGCTGCTTTGTCTTTTCCCCTTCTTAAAACCACGATGCTACTTGCATTTCAGCTGCAATGGCCTCTGCTATGCCTGAGAAAGAGGAAGCTGCCAGCAGCTCCCTGGAGGTGAAGGATGAGGAGCATCAGGTAGGTGGTGCATGCGAGATGTGAGGAGTGGCAGCTCCTGGGTGCAGGTATGAGGAGGTGGCCCTGGTGTGGCTGGGAGGAGGTAAAGCCCCCATAAAGCCAGGAGTATTTCCTCTGCTCAGGCTGCGCCCTGCAGCTTCTCTGGAAACGTGAGTGGTGGCACAGACAAAAGAGTATGCGTGAAGACCCTGTAAGTAATCTCCTAGGCTGAGCAAAATAGCCTGGTTCTTGGCTAGGAAAGATGTCTCTCTAACTCCACAGTCAAGATCCTGGCTTTCTGCAGGCAGTGCTTCTATGGAAAGTCTCCCATGTTTCAGCAGCCCCGAAACCTGCTGTACTTGCTTCACTCCCATGACCAGCAGCATGCTTCTCGCAGGCTGGTGTAAAGACTGTCAACTTAAAACCAGCTTGATTCTGCCTGATGAAGCTTTTCCCCATAGGATGTCAGCTTGTTAAATGAGTATACTGAGTGAATTAGAGCTGGATGGGGGTACAGAAGCATTGGGCTTGCCCACGAACTCAGCTATCCCTTGGGTAGCGTTGTGCTAGAGGAAGACCTTGCTGGAATGGATCAACCATGAGTGTCAATGCTCCACAGCTTGTTTAACAACTGAGTTGTAGATTTTAAAGCAAGTTTTCTAGCCCTGCTTCCTCAACCAGACTAAGTGACTTGAACAGGCAAACAGAAAAGGAAGTTTTGGGGTGAAACTGCTCAGGGTCATGTTTGCAAGCTTCATGGTTGTGTTTTGTTTTTTTTTCCTCTCCAGGACACAGTAAATCAGGTGGCTAACTTGACCTTGGTCAGCTCTGCCCATGACATGGTTTCTACAGCTTATGCCTCCACTAAGGAGAGCCACCCCTACATCGGATCTGTGTGTGACGCAGCAGAGAAGGGAGTGAAGAGTGTGACTGAAGCCACAGCCAGCTGTGTGCAGCCAGTTCTGACGACACTGGAGCCTCATGGTAATTCCCTGTGGAAGGGTGGGTTTGCACCTGCCTGTGAGGGACTCTGTGTCTCCTTCCAGCTCTGGAAGGAGTCCTAGGATATGGAAATGTACCTCTCCATCATCATACTACAAAGACAACTCCTGCCTTACGAGTAAGGCTAAAAAGCTGAGTCCTCGTCCAAGTAGCGTGATGGAGGACTGGGATGTGCCTCTGTTGGCTTCCTTAAAACTGATCTTGGAGGTCCAAAGCATTAGGTGGAAGATGCTTATAGTTGAATTCTTACAAGCTTATGGTGGTTACAGGAAAAATTCTCCCTGTTGGAGGACTGTTACATCTAAAGGTCCTGTTTGCCATGGCCCTTAAAGAACATGACTGTGACATAGAGAAGAAGCTCCAAACTCCTGGAGACAGAGGGTCTGTCCCTAATGACAGTGCCTGACAAAACAGTCTATGTGACAGGCCTGAGTTCACTCTAAGCCCAGAGTGGGCATCCCCCTCCTGTCAGTTACTGTGATCCTGGATCCGTGGGATGTGGAGGCTTGGGCAGAGATGAGGGCTGTGCATCTCTTTAGTCAAGAGCTCAAGGAGCTGCAGGAGGGGGTCCCATGAAGGTGGCTATGTCTGTACAAGAGGAAATTGGCTGCTGTCAAAATGAATGGATCTATGAGGGGGCTAAGACGAGCTGCTCTACAAATTCAGCTTGCAACACACCTGGCCTGGTGATCTGAATGGAGAGTCTCATCTAGGCCCTCTGCAGAGCAACATGCTCAGGAAGGTGGAACTTGAGATGGAGTTGCAGGAAAAACAAGTTTTGACACTATTTTTTTTTTTCAGTTGCTGCAGTGATTGAGTATGCCTCCAAGGGTTTGGATAAACTAGAGGAAAAGCTCCCACTCCTTCAAAAGCCAGTGGGACAGGTAAGAATCAAAGGCTATGCTGTCCCAGGATGTCAGAGGGGCCTGGTTTTGCAGTGAAGTAGGCTCTCATATGAGAGATGACCTACCCCTAGGTGCATAGTGCAAGCTCCTGCAGGAGTAAACACTCAGTGAACACTGTGCTAATTGTCCTCTTGGTGCACTTGTGAATTATAGTGTCCTATGTGACCCAATCCCTTATCTGACATAAGTTTGTGGGGTTTTTCTCACAGATTATCTTGGACACAAAAGAGCTGGTGTCATCCAGAGTGGTTGATGCAAAGAATGCCGTGAGCAGCAAAGTAGCAGAGGTGATAGATATAACCAAGGAGATGCTTCAGAGTGGTGTGGAGGCTGCCAGACCTGCAGTGACCAGCAGTGTGGGGATGGCTATGGACTCCAGAGTGGGCCAGACAGCTGCAAGCAGAGCAGAAGCTGTGCTGGGGAGAACAGAAGACAGCTGTCTCCCTATGGGAAACGAGGAACTGGGTAAGGAAACTGTATATGTGACTCTTATGGGAACCATCAAACTGGGGATGGTCAGCCCCATTCCTCACCTCACTACTCTGGAATGGGGCTAATGGGAAGTGCCATGCTGAAGGCTACCTGGCTCCTAGTCCAAGATTTCCTGATACTTGTTTGCATGGAAAGCATCTCTAGTCAGCCACTTATGGATATTGTCTTATCCCTCAGCCAAACTGGCAGCATCTGAGGAGGGTGCAGACATAATGTCTGTGGAGCAGCAGCAGGAGAAGAGGAGATATTTTGTGCGGTTGGGGTCTCTCTCTGATGAACTTCGCCTATTTGCCTACCTGCACTCAACAGACAAAATGAAGCAGGTCTGGCAGGGCATGCAGGAGGCCCTTGAACAGCTTCACTGCATCATTGAATTGGTAGGTAGAGCCTAGTCTCTTGGAAGGAGGGGACCACATCATTGGCTTGGTCTCAACTTCATTGGTATGATGAAGAGCTGTGCTGTTCACCAACAGATCTGTCTGTCCTGATGCTCTGGTCTTCCCCTGCCACAGATTGAAGTGTTTAAGCAAGGCTTTAATCAAAAGCTTCAGGAGGGACAGGAGAAACTACACCAGATGTGGCTGGACTGGAGCAGGAAGTCTTCCAAAGAGAGTGGAGATGATGGCTCTGCGGAGCCAGAGGTACCTTCTGGGGAGGGAAGTGAAGGGTACTGGGCATCCCCTTGATTTTTCTCAAGTCAGCTCCTCTGATTTTTCTCCTTGCCTCCTCCCAGGAGATGGAGTTCCTGGCCCTGCTCATGGCACGCAGTATCACACAGCAGCTGCAAATCACCTGCTGTAAAATCATGTCTGCGATTCAAGGCCTCCCTTTAAGCCTTCAGGAGAAAGTAAAACAATCTCTTAGTACCATAGAGGAGCTTCATGCTTCTTTCTCAGCGGCGAAGTCCTTCCAGGACTTGTCCAGCAGTGTGTTGACCCAAAGCCAGAGGAAGCTAGCTGTGATCCAGGAGTACATGGAAGAGCTGCTGGACTACCTGAAAAACAACACTCCTCGGTCCTGGCTGGTAGGACCCTTCTCCCCCAGGGAGGAGGAGGTGGAAAACTCATAGGCAGAAGAACCTTTGCAGGAGAAGGAGGCAGAGACAGCAGGAGCAGGGGATCATGAAGCTTCCACCACGCTCCTGTGAAGGGTAAGGCCACGAGCACAGGGCTGCCTGGCATGAGTTTGGTGAGGACTTGGTCTTGGCTTTATGTAATTCCGCTCTCCAGCTGCGGGTGAAGCTGTCACATCTTGGATTTATTCACCATTACCCAGTAGTCATCCTTAGGTGCTTCTAAGGAAGGTGGTGGGGGTAGCAGGATCACTCTTGAGTGCTTGTACCTGCCCCCAGGAATGATGGCTGAGCTCTGGGCCAGGAAAGCAGAGCTGAAGGTCTGCAGTGCTCCCACCTCCCTAGCAAGTTGTCTGTGGTATGTCCTTCACCAGTGTATCCAGGCACCGCTTATATTTGACATAATGATTGGTCTTAAACCAATCTTGCTGTTGGTCTTAAACCCTCAGCTGGCATACAGCGTGAAGAATTGTCTTCCCAGAGGATGCTTGTATGAGGTCATAACTGCTTAAAATAAACCTACTGCATGCAAAACCACCTGCTGTCTCTAGTCTCTCCGGGAGAAAGGCTGTGGGAGTGAGGTGTTGCTCCGAGGTGTGGACTGTGCTCACCCCAACTGACTCGTGATGCTGGGACAGCACAATCAGGAATGCGGGAACTGGTGAACAGGCAGGGTACAGGGAGGACTGCACCTTGGAAGTACCTCTGAGTCTAGAGGCATGTATGTGCCCTCCTGCTGCTTTCCCATGCTTGGCGGAGCTGTCGGCATCCCTTGTCACTAGATTTCCTAAGTCTAAAGACCTCCTAGGTCTAATTCTCCTCCCGTAGTTTTCTGCTGCTACCTGATTGTGAGGAACTCGCAATTTGTGGTGGGATTGGGGGCTGCAGGATTGGCTGCCTGAGGGAGATGTGGACTCCTTGATGGAGAGTCATTAGGGTGTAGGTGACAGATACTTGCTGTCAGCACTGAACTCTCCTGCCCAGGAGAGTTAACAGCTCTTCAGCCGCCATGTCTCACCCTCTTCCAAACAGCTGGAGCAGCCCACTACTTTGAGACTTGCCAGACCATGATGTAGCTGAGGCTCACAGACCAAATACCTATTGAACTTCTAAATGAAGAACTCTACTCCTTGCCTCTTGTCCTTCTGCCTTCAAGGAATGGAGTGGAATCCGCTCCCCAGGGGAGTACTGCTTCTTCTAGACTTGACTTTTTAAAAAGATGGTTAAAACTGTAATTTCCTGGAGGTCAGAAACAGGGACTGGGGAGAGCAAGTATAGAATTTAAGGGGAGGAGGGGGTCCACCTCTCCAATAGAAGTGAATACTGTTCCAACAACAGTCATGACTGTGTTACCACGTCTAGCGGCTTAATGCTGTGGCAGGACCACATGGTTCTTGGGTTTTGGCATGAGTTATTCCATTGATACAACACAACACCCCTGATGTAGTAAAGATTTGGATCCGACTTCACTGAGCTCAGTATGTTGGAGAGGTTATCGGACAACTGTCCAACCTATGCTCCCCATGTAGCAACTAGTTTATGTTGAAGGCGAAATAAGAAGCCAGCTGAAGTTGCCAGGCCAAGCTATTGTTGAGAGCTGAGAGACAAATTGCAGGGGTCATCTCTCAATTGTGTACTCAGTGACTACTGCCAAGCAATTTCTCCCTGGCAAAGCTCCTCAGGAGAGGCAGATCCAGTCTGACGTGTGTAACTATAGCTGAACTTGTAGGGTGGCAAGTGGGGCGCTAAACACAAGCAGCATTGGAGCTAGTCCTGCTGCATGGTAGGAAATATGCTACGTGTTGTCCTCTCCACGAGTCCTCTGTTGTCCTCTGCTACGAGTAGCAAAGTGCACCTCGCTGCCGAGAAGTGCCTGAATCCTGTTTTACACTTACCTGGATAAAAGTGCTTCTTAAGGAACAGCTAGACATTCCTGCGCTTGATACTGATTTGTCAGCACAGCACATCTGACCCATATTAATACAGTCCTTAGCCTCACAAATCGTGCTGCTTCTGCCTATGGATCACTGGATTTAATCAACCAAATCAGTTTCTGGCAAACACTACTCGCTGCTCTTGCCTTGGCAGCCTGGTGTGCAATCCATGGGCACCTCTGCATTTGCAGCTGGGAGCTGAAATGCTGCATGTGGCTGGGACCCCCCTGTTCCCCATGCCGGAGCAGGTGCGGGGCAGCCCAGCACCTGTAAGGCTTTGGTGGGTTTGCTGCTACAGTTCCCATGGCCTACAACAGGCTAAAATGACCTTCTCGTGGCAGCGCCTAAAGTTCCACTTGAGGGGGCTGAGTGGAAGCCTTAATGTGCTTTTTAACTTGGGATGAACTTCCAAGAACTCAGGGACTGAGGAGATCTGATAGACCAAGCAAGAAGGGCAAAGCTCTCACCAAGACAAGCCGTGGTGAGGAATAGTTCGACTTGATTTGTTCTTTCTCCTGCAGAGACAGCAGGAGGATAAAGGTAGAAAGAAATGGGGAAGGAGAAATGGCCTGGCTTTCTGTACTGCTTAAAATGGAAACAAATCTGAGCTCTGGAAGAGCATCCAAGTTGTTCTCCACTTTCTCCGAGCCTGTTTGTCTATCTACACTTATTTTTGTGTTATTTTGGATAGAAATAAGAAATCTGTTGGTAAGATGGTAACCCTACACAAACACCTTAGTAAGACAGACGTGCTTTGAGGGTGTCTCTTCTGGCTCTCAGAAGCCCTTGGGAATGATGTAGTGTTCCTTGATTCTGATAATTATAGCCCAAACGATTATCTTGCCCTCCCCTACTGCTGTTCCTCCCTGCTTATGCTGCGGTCACGTGGGATAGTTCAGTTATAAGCTGATTTGAATTTTAAATGCAATCACAGGGGTGCTTGCTCCTTGTTTCGCTCTTGGTAGGTGGCACCTCATGTCCCTCTGCCAGTTTGCTTAACACTTTAATTATTTAATTCTTGTGCTCATGTACTTGTGCCTTTCGTTATTCAGTCCCTGCTGTTCGTTGTTCAAATGCCTGACTTCTAGGTCAGGGAATGTGCTGGTGCTGGGTGAAGGCTACCTTGGGCATGACTCCAAAAGGCTGTCACCTTTCACAAGTTGAGTTAGGAGGCATTAGCCAACATGTTACTATACCCTCTAACTGGCAAGGGTAACTTCTTGAGGAGAGTTTTCCAAGCAGCTTTGTCATGAAGGCAGTAGATTGGGAAGCTGAAGTTCTTAGCAAGTGCTGAAAGGCAAAAGTGCTCCAGTTGCTTGCAAGGAGCTTAATTTTCCCCTTTTCATTTCCATGTCACTTGGCCACTGTCATCTCTTCTGCAAAAGTTGTGCATTGCCTACTGTAAAATAACACTAAAAAGGTTTGTGACCTCCCTGAAGGGCTGCTTGGGTAGCCGGGGCCTTGCTGTTGGAGTTCCAATTTTTGTATGACCTTAAGCCCCTGTGGCTGGAGAACTTTAAGACCTGCAGAGCTTACGGGGAATTAATTTGCAGTGGAAACTGGATGAAGTAAGTTTCTGCCCTCGGTGCCGGAAAATGAAGATTCTGTGACTGGCTAGTGCAGGAGCAGAGTCAGATCGTGGGACCTACTCTGCTAGGTTGTCCTCCTGCTGCTGTCTGATGTGGGCAGTCAGGAAGTTTATTTTGCTGGTTAGCACTCAGCCCTGTGTTTTCCTGTTGTTACCCTTCCCGTTCCCACCTCTTTCCCATTGCACCTCCTTTCCTTGCATCAGAGAAGGAAACAGAGTGTTTTAGAGCATGGGGGAGAGGAACCTGGAGGGATTTCCCTGTGCTCGGAGTTGGGTTGTGCTCTGCCGGGCAGGGTGAAAGGGTGGCAGGGAAGACCAGTTAGGGGTTTAGCAGAGGTGAAAATGGGTATTGTTTGCTGGACAAGGACAGAGGTGCTTTTAGCAGCAGCGCTTTGCAGTGACCTGTACTCCCGATTGAAGCACACCGATGCTTTTCAGCTAAAAATCTTTGCTGGTGTCAGCATTCTTCCTTCTTTCAGAAGCTCCAGCCAGGGGCTACTTCTGGCAGATCCTGGCAAGACTTTTTGCTGGGCAGCTTTCCCTCCTTCTGTACCCTGCGGATGGCAGAGGAGGGAAGGGGGTCAATAAATCTGCTTCAAATTGCCTTACAAACCAAGCGTGAACTTGTGACAATTCCAATATGGTCTTCGCGTGGCTTGTTAAAAGCCCTGATGCCTCCAGGAGCGACAGGCGTCTGACCTGATCAATAGCTCCGCTGCCCTTTACAGCCACAAACAAGGCAAAGTACCTTCTGCGAATACAGAGCACTGCCAGCAAATAATTACCCTTGTTGTGGTGCTTTCTGGACACTGGCACCTGCTCCTATGGTAATGAAAATCCATTTGTAGAAGCAGTTAGTTTGCAGTATCGACTTCCCGGTCTCTCCCCCACCCCGATTCTCATACTTATTTAGATATAGCGACGGCTTGAGGTTCTTCAGCAGTGAATTTGGAGGGGAGGTGATCCAGAGGATAATTAACAAGCTGAATGCTGATGTGGTTGGATTTAATGCCATCCTCAGTACTGATACTTTCTTTTTGCCTGTTTGTGCTACGCTTGCTTCAGAAACTCCGATGGGAGCATAGGGCGGGAGGCAGGCTGGCCAAGCTGTCAGATGGGTGGATTCCTACCGGTTTCTCCCCACGTGCCCTGCTCTACCGCCCTGGAGGGGAAGGTATGGTGGTGTGGGAGTTGTTAAAGGCAATTTTCTGGGAAAGCAAGTGAGGGAATGGGTTTGAAGCTGAGGCTGGGGAGAGGTGGAACGGCAAAGCATGAGAGGGATGGGAGAGAGCTGGAGGAGGAGACGGCAGGAGGGCTGGGGATGACTGGAGAGCAGGTAAGAGGCTGGAGGGAAAAATAGTGGATTGGGATTAAAGGTGAGAATTGGATGAGTATGGGAGAGGGGGGGTAAACTGAGCATCTGGAAGATTGGAGCAGAAAACCAAAGAAAAGCAGGGAAGCGCTGGACGGAGAGGGGTCAGGTTGGGGCAGGACTTGGGCAAGATGGAGAAGGCTGGAGGATGGGAGAGGAACCAGAAAGTAGGGAGTTAGAGGTGCCTTTGTTTAAGGGCACTGTGTGCATGTCCCTTATCAAGTTATCTCAGTGCAAGGCAAAATAATCTCTGCCCTTTGCCAAATAAATGGTGGAGAAAAACATATTCTTTTGCAGGAGGGACTCCAGGAGATGCATGCTGTGTGTAACCACTCTTGCATGGACCATCCTGCAAACCGCGTACCTTGGTTTTTCAGGAGTTGTTATTCCCTAGGACAAAAGACATCCTGAGCTCTCCTAGTTGAGGAAAAGCCAACTGCCTGCATGTTACAGTGGCTCTTCCCCTTTCCCCTAGAAATCAAATGGTTTGGTTTTGTGCATGCTGTCCTTATTAAAACACCACTCTGCCTGCGGTGTCTGGTTTTTGGAGGAACATCTGGCTGCCATGTTCACAGGTGCCCCTCGCCTGGGGAGCGGTGAGCTGCGTCCCCTCCCTGCTCCACCTCTCCTGTGGGATGGTTATTGCAGCCGTAAGCTGAAGGTCACTTTAAATGTCATCTTCATTTAGCTGCCTTGATGGGGTAATTATAACTGAAAATACAAGGTTTACCAAACAAATTACAAACCAAGTGCAGTGTTTACCCTGTGAGAAACTGATTGGAAACACCTGCCATTTTGTGGAACAGAGAAAAGCAATTTTAGGGCTTTGAAATATTTTTTTTTTTTGTAATGCCTCCTGTTTCATGTGTCTTGCTCTGTCCCCTCCCACTGATCCTCAGCAGATCAGGGCATGACACACAGTCAATAGGATGCTGTTCCCCACGGGTGTGCCCTCGTCTGGATCCCCTCATCCTCCCAGCAAGGCTGAACTGTGACACTGAAGAAGGCAAACGAGCCTCAGCTGCAGACCCCAAGGCTTTTATGCTTCATTGATGGTTCAGCCACTGGAGGAGGGCTTGTAAAGCCGGCAAGGTCAGATCTTAGGTGGCCCTCACTTCTGAGCTCTCTTGGTTGCCAGCACTCCCCGGCCATCCTCCAGGGATGGCTGAGGGTGGCGCTTGGCAGAGCTGTGTGAAGGAGCAGAGGATCTCTTGGGCTTTGACCGTGGCAGGGTAGTTCAAGCAGTAGAACTGGAGGAGCACAGGTGAAAACACAGTGCCCAGGTAGTGCAGGTATCGACAGAGCAGTTCCTGGCTGAAGAGCCGTACGAGCAGGTGAATGGGCTTGTGTGCAGAGGATGAGCTGGAAGTTCATCAGCTTCTCTGTGGAAATGGGAGGACGAGAAGACCTTCAGAAGCTGAGGGGCTGTAGATTCATGTTCCCTGTGCAGCCGTCCTCATGTACATGTTCCTTAAGCTGTGCTGGGGTAGGGTTGTGCCTCCTCCAGGGGCTTCACTGGCTGATAAATTACAAAAAAACCCATCACTTTTTTGCACAGCAGAACTGTATCATCACAAAAGCCTTATTGGAGCAGATGTGAAGCTTATCATGTGCTTAGGGAGTGCTGCTCACCTGCTCCAGGCCCAGGCTGTGGAAGTTGGGATGAAGAAGCAATGGGCCTTATTTTTGTGTTATTTCCAATTTAAACGCAGAAACAAGGGTAAGTAACAGGGTCCATTCAAAAAAAACCAAAAAAACCAAAAAAACCCCAGCAGTTTTTCAATGCAATCTTTGACCTTCACGTTGCATCAAAAGCAGCGTGGCCAGCAAGTCAAGGGAGGGGATTCTCCGCCTCTACTCATCTCTTGTGAGACCCCACCTGGAATACTGTGTCCAGCTCTGGAGCTTCCCAACATCAGAAGGACACGGACCTGTGGAGTGGGCCTGGAGGAGGCAGCAAAAATGATCAGGGGGCTGGAGCCCCTCTCCTGTGAGGACAGGCTGAGAGAGTTGGGGCTGTTCAGCCTGGAGAAGAGAAGGCTCCAGGGAGACCTTAGAGCCCCTTCCAGTGTCTGAAAGGGACCTACAAGAAATCTGGAGAGGGACTTTTTACAAGGGCATGTAGTGACGGGATGAGGGGTAATGGCTTCAAACTGGAAGAGGGGAGATTTAAATTAGATATTAAGATGAAATTCTTTCCTGTGAGGGTGGTGAGCCCCTGGCCGGGGTTGCCCAGAGAAGCTGTGGCTGCCCCATCCCTGGAGATGTTCAAGGCCAGGTTGGACAGGGCTTGGAGCAACCTGGTCTGGTGGGAGGTGTCCCTGCTCAGGGCAAGGGGAGTTGGAAGTGGATGGTCTTTAAGGTCCCTTCCAACATATTTTCCATTTTACTTTCTTCAAATTCAAATGTGAGGCTAAACCAATATTTATCTTGCGAAACTCAGGATTTCAGGGGCTTTCCTTATTCTGACTCTGATTTACAGCCACAACTGGAGAATCTCAACCACAGCTAAGAAAATCTGGTATGCTTCTACATCTCAGGTTTGAAAGCCATAGAATGAAACAACACAGGAGAAAGGGAGAGCCCTTTCCAGGCAACACATATCGCTATCAAGTCTGGTGGTTCTGCAGATCCTGGCTCAGGGTTTTCCAACCTTCCTGCTGTCAATATTGCTGCGAAGAGTTTGGCTCAAAAGAGAGATTGCAGCAAACTCTACGGAGTAGAGGACAGAGGCCCCAAGAGGGTGATTTCGTTCTCCCGTGGTTGAGCTGGCTGCTTCCATCCTCTCCCAAGAAACCCATATATGAAAAAACAGAGCAGAGAAAGCGATTTCCAAGATATGATTTATTTGTGGGCTTTGGTCAACTGTCAGATGGCAAAATCATCACGCTTTG
>VZSF01010214.1:73123-94036 GCA_013398295.1 Chionis minor | reverse complement strand
CTGGGGGGGCTGAGGGGCAGGAGGTGCTGGTGGCGGTGCTCCCTGACGGCCCTGTGCTCTCTTGCAGCCTGGAGGAGCCTGTGGGAGCGCGGCCCCAGGGATGGCAGCGGCAGCAGTGCCGGGGGCCTGGCCCGGCTCTGCCTTTGCCGGGGGGGCAGCACTGCGGCGGCCGGCTCTGCGGCACGGAGGTAGGGCCTGGGGCACGGCGGGCCCCTCGCCTCGCAGCCGGTGCCTGATGCCCACCCGGGCTCTGCATCAGGACGCCGGGGGGCAGGAACCGGTGCTCTTACGCTGAAAGCGTGGGGTGCAGGACTTCATCGCTCCTGTCCACACAGGCAGCCGGGGCACCATCCCTGCGAGCCAGAGCTGACCTGGGAGCTCCCAGAGTAGAGATTTACCAGAGAAACGTTAGTGCTTGCCGACTGTTAATTTAGCTCCCCAGGAACCTGGTGGGACAAGGCAGAACCATGTCCTTGGGAAGACCGTGTCGACCATGCTGAGGCCGCGGTCGACACTTACAGCTCGGTAATTGCTGTTTGCGGATTGCCAAAGCCCAGCAGCTCTCCTGGCTCTTCGCGCTCCCACGCCTTCTCTGGACTGTTCACAATGTCCTGCAAGCACTAATTGTCTGGGGAGAAGCTGTTCCTTGAGATGATGACTGTTCTCAGCCCCATCTGTACGCAGCGCTGACCTGATTCCTTTAGGCATTTGCCATTCACACGTGAGCTCTCTCAAGGCAGAGCCCTCAGGGGAAAACAGAAATTGAAAACGTCTGTGCTAACCCGGGCAGCGTTGTCTGAGGGTGACAGTGTCACCCTCTTAGAAATTTCTTGAAACTCAGGACCTAGAAGAAGAGTCTTCTGTATCCCCAGATCAGTGTAAATCGATTGGGACGCTCGTGAGCCATTGTTCCCACAGTCCCGTGTCCACCCCCTATCCAAAAAGAACCCCACGGGGGTACCAATGACTTGATATTTTTAGATCTGCATAAGAAAGTGCAATGGGAAGTATCTACTCCTGGGGTATGGGTTAGCTTGTTACTAAGCTTTCTTCTTGTGAAGCACTAGCGTGCAGTCCTGCTGATGGGAGAGCCTTCTGCAAAAGTCTTGGGTGGTTTTCTCCTGAGCCTTTCTCAGCTGAAGCTGCTGTCAGTACGCTACCCGCTGTGCTTTCTCTGTGTTCCAAGCAGGAGCCAAGGGACCAGGGCCTTCTCTTTGTCTGCGGCTGCCAGAGCCATTTTAGGAATGGGCAGATGGGGAGATGATGGTGGGAAGCAGCAGCTCACCCTGCAGGACGTGGCAGAGCGAATTCGGAAGAAGGAGTGTCGCCGGGTGGTAGTGATGGCTGGTGCCGGAATTAGCACCCCCAGCGGCATCCCGGATTTCAGGTAATGCCTCCCTCCTTTCGTTTGTCCTTTTTCAGTGCTGGGAGGGCCGAGATCTTCAGTTCAGATAATGCTGGTGCCTGCTTCTCCTCTCACCCCTCTGTTTTGTTTATCTGTGCCAGGCTAGACTGGGCACAGGAGTTCCCGTGCCTGCTGATCCTCCTCCTCCAGCCAAACGCAGGCTGGCAGCACCAGTCAGACCTGGGGCCAGGCCTTGAGGATGGTTGTCAGGCCCGTTGCTCAATTCTGTGGCTGCGCTAACTGTACCACCTTGGCCACCAGGGAAGAGCCAATGTGGCCACGTTCAGGCTTGAGATGCTCCAGCTAGACGAGAGCATGGTCCTCAGCCTCCGCGGCCCGGAGAAGGTGGGGTGGCAGTGGGGCAGGGATGCGAGGCAGGTTCTCCTGCGCAGAGGCAGTTGCAGCTCTGCTCTCGCCACACAATGGACAGCAAGAAGCAGCGAGCAAGAACCCGAGGACGTGGCTGTCTGCTCTGTCACGTCTTGGTCTGGCGCTGCGGCGGGCGGCATCTATTCCCGCATTCTGCCAGCCCCACTCTCCTCTCTTTGCAGGTCCCCGGGGAGCGGCCTCTACAGCAACCTCGAGCAGTACAACATCCCGTACCCAGAAGCCATCTTTGAACTGATGTATTTCTTTGTCAACCCTAAGCCCTTTTTCACTTTGGCCAAGGAGCTCTACCCTGGCAACTACAGACCCAACTACGCCCACTATTTCCTGAGGCTCTTGCATGACAAAGGGCTCCTCCTGCGCCTCTACACCCAGAATATCGACGGGCTGGAGAGAGGTGAGTTTTCTCTTCCCCGTCTCTCAGCAGCAGAGCCCGGGAACAGATGAGGGTGAGCAGCAGAAGAGGAGGCAGGACTGGGGAAATGCCCACTGAATGGGGAGTTTCTGGTTCAGTCGCCTCACGCTGAGCCGGTCCTCTCCCACGCGCTGTGTTCCAGTTGCTGGGATCCCTCCCGATAGACTGGTGGAAGCCCACGGCACCTTTGCCACTGCCACTTGTACGGTCTGTCGAAGGAAGTTCCCGGGAGAGGACTTCAGGGTGAGTGGTCACAGCTGGGCATCGACACATAAATTAACGCAGGGAGAACCACCCATTGCAAGCCTGTTACTTTGCTCTCAGGGCCAGGAGGTTTTGTGGAAGGGGACCAGACTTGGGGCAGGATGTTGCTGTGGGGGTGTGTTGTGGCTCTGACGCTGCCTGTGCTGCCCTGTAACGAGCGGTGTTGGGTCTTTCCGCTTCAGGGGGACGTCATGGCAGACAAGGTCCCTCGCTGTCCCATCTGCACTGGAGTTGTGAAGCCTGACATTGTGTTCTTTGGCGAAGAGCTCCCGCAGCGCTTCCTCTTGCACGTGACGGACTTCCCCATGGCAGACCTGCTTTTTGTCATCGGAACGTCCCTGGAGGTGTGGGACTAAGGAAAACCCCTGCTCGCAAGGCGAAAAAGGCATATGGGCCTGAGGGGACTCTGGAGGAGAGAAGGGATTTAGAGAAGGCAAGACATTGGGTTATTGAGGTAAAATTTGAGGTGGCAGGGTAAGAAATAGGGTGCATGCGCTCTGAGAACCCCCAGAAATCTTGTGTGCTCCTGCTGAAGGCAGGCACCTGGAGAGCAAGCCATGAGTTTTGCCGCTTCCCAGGAAAAGGCTGTCTGATAACTGGTGACATCCATCGCCTGTTCAAAGCTGGGGTAGCGCAGCCCACGGCGGGAGGACTGTTAGAACACAGTGGTTACAAGCTTCGTGGTGACAGTCTCTCTCTGCTCCTTCGGTTGCCTCCCCTCAGGTGGAGCCCTTTGCCAGCCTGGCAGGAGCCGTCCGCAGCTCCGTCCCCCGAGTCCTCATCAACCGAGACCTCGTAGGACCCTTCGCCTGGCAGAAACGCTACAATGACGTAGCCCAACTGGGGGACGTGGTCAGCGGCATCGAGAAGCTGGTGGAGCTGCTGGACTGGAATGAAGAGATACAAACACTAATTCAGAAGGAAAAGGAAAAGGTGGGAAGAGGCCCCTCTCCCTCCCTCAGCCTCTTTGTTCCTTGCGCTGGAGTTATTCCAGGGGGAGCAGGTTGTTCTTGCTGGGGTTGGACTTGCACCGCAGACATTGCTGTGCTTGTAGTCTGTGTTCAGAGAAACGGACCACAGGGAAGTGCGAAAAAATTAAACCCCTCCCCACACACACACCCCAAAAACCCACCATGAAACCTCAGAGCTGTTTCATGGTGAGGGTGCCACAGAGCAGCGTTGCTGAGTGTTTCAGTGGTACAGAAGGGGAGGGCGTGGGTCTGCCAACCTCAGATGAAGTAGGAAGAATATGGAAAAGGCCAGGCTTTGGGCTGAATGAGAGCACGTCAGGGCTTCTTCAAGTGGTGACCCACTCAATTACTGAACAGCTTTATCTTTATTTCATCTGTGGTTTTGATTAGTTCCCAAACACACTCAAAAAGCCCTATAGGTGAAGGTGCAGTTTTCTGGAGCTAGAACTGACAACCCAGAAAATCTGTCAGCTGTATCAAATGAACCCAGTACAATCTCATAAGGCAGCAGAGGACTCACCTTTGCACTGAAGCAACACAAAACCTGGGCATTCTCCCAGCAATGCTTCCCTCGGATGCGTGCGAGGAGACTGGGAAACCTCACTGACCGTGCGGGCACGCAGTGGGGCGCGCTCTGGGGGGCTGAAGCTGCTCTTTCAGCCTTGGTTTTTACGCTGCTTCTTCCCTGGCTGTTAGTGGCACATTAACATGAATCATTGCTGAACTGAACCAAGGAGGCCAGCCAAGCACTGCCTCGGTGGAGCCTTCTGCTTTCCGTTCGCTTAATTGCTTTGGTTTCATTCCTAGTGATTTTTCCTGGTCATTGTGAGAAAAAAATAACAGTAGTAGCAAAAGGGAGGCTCCACTTGCGCTCGTCTGAGCCCGAACAGGTGCCGCAGCAGGCAGCAGCGAGGGCACCTGCTCCACCTGACAGGGTTGAATTGTTACCCGCAGACTTGACTTTTTCCCCACTGAGCATTTATTTCCCTGTGCCATTCTTAATTCTGTAATCCTCTGAGATCGTCAGGAGCGGGAAACTGTAGGAGAGCAAGTTCTTAATTACTTTGAATTAGGGCTAATGTTAATTATTACATTACTTTAGACCAGCTGGGAAGATTTTTTCCCCACATGTGGCAAGCACTTTTTAAACTTTTTTTTAATTTAAGCCAAAGTTGTAACTTGTGGGCTGGGCCAGCTCTTGGGCATGTGTAGATGGGCAGAGCTGCGCTGTCTGCAGCAGCGCACTGCCGACTTGCCCTAGTACGGCGGCAGTCGTATTTTTAACAGATACGCTGTCCAGACGTGACTTCTTCGGCCCAAGAAAAAAATCTGGCTTCAAGATTCCAGTTTTAACATTCAGGTTGTCCTTCCTTTCATCAGGTTATGGGGTAGGAATGAATAGGAATGATTAGTCTTTTGGTCAGGTTTTTGATTTTTTCACTACAAGCCATTTTGCATTTGTGCGAGATCAACCAGCCCTTAGTTCAACACTTGTGCTGCTCCACGGCGCTGACGGGTAAAGCTGACGCAAACGTGGCAGGGCACGAGAAACAATCTCCCCCTTGGCTCTGGGACGTTGGTGCTCGGAAGCATTGCTGGCCAAGCTACCGCGGGCTGGCAGGCTTGGAGCACCCTACCAAACACTGTCGTCTTTCTGGTTTTAGCTGGATGCAAAAGACAACTAGGACAGCCGGCTCCCTGCCGCCGCGGAGCGCTGCTCACCTTGCAACAGAGAGGTTGTCTGGGCAGAGAGAGCCCCCGGCAGGGAGCCCTGGAAGAGGCCGTCCGGCTCTGCAGCAGCAGCAAATCCAGGCGGGCTGGGGAGGAGGGGACGCTCGCAGCTCTGGCCAGCCAGCCTGGAAGCGGAGCGCAGAGCTCCTCACCTGCGACGGAAGGGAAGCTGAAGGGAGGGAAGCCCAAATGCCAAGCTGCCAGCTGGTTCTGCACGTGAAGGCTTTCCCACCTGAGGCTTCGGAACAGTTGACGTAGCCACTGAGCACGGTTCCCTCCTTGTCACACCTCATTTGGGCACCCACTAGGAGACTTTCCTCTCCCACGGCCCTCGCTGTCACCCACCCCATCAGCACAGCACCTGGTGGCGTCTGGCTGCGAGAGCCTCGCCACTGGAGCGGCCGGGAGCTCGGGGGCTCACGCCAGCACGTCGCAGGAGCTGCGCGTCTCCCAGCCTCGGACACCTCGGCGGGCCTGGGGTTGGGGGAGCAGGAGTTGAACATGCCACGGAGGTCAGGCCTAAGGCAGGACAGCCTGGAGTCCCCCCACCGGACTGAGCATCTCCCGGCTCCTTTCACAGCTCCCCCTGGGAAACTCTTCTTAGTCGTGAGCTTTCAGCTGCTGCAGGCTTGGAGTGTTTCTTCCTCAGATGAAATCTCTGCTAATCAGGGGACAAATGCTGTCGTGGCAGGGGGGCTGCCCCCCATTCCTGTTCAGGATCACCAGCTCAAGCTGCTGGAAGAGTTTTGAATCGGTATAGTGTTAATTATTTAATAATTAAGAGAGTTCTAATTTAATAATAAAGAGAGTTCTAGTTCTTTTGCCGATGTCACCTGAGGGTTTTATTGTGAACTTCCCTTCCCTAGTATTCAAACACATTGTGTCCCCCCACCACCACTCCTTTCACCCGCTTCATTATTTTTTTCCCTTTTTTAGCCTCAACACAAGCGCCTTTCCTGCCTGCAAGTGCCGTCCCAGGGGAGGCAGGATCCATCAGCGCACTGCGGTGATGTCCCACCCTTTCCCAAAGGTGCCCGGCAGACGCACTTTGTGTATCACAGGTGTGGCAGAGCCTCTTCCCTGCACCAGGGCGCGGATTTCATCAGCCCAGCACCCACATTTGGCTGCAGGGACTGAAGTCACACCAAGGTGGCCCCATCTCTGTATTGCCACAGCTCTCCTGGCGGCAATCCCGGATCAGTGCCGGCTTCAAACAAGCACAGCAAAATGCAGAGCGCTCGTGCCACCATTTTGTTAGTTACTGCT
This sequence comes from Chionis minor, assembly GCA_013398295.1. Lineage (NCBI taxonomy): Eukaryota > Metazoa > Chordata > Aves > Charadriiformes > Chionidae > Chionis > Chionis minor. The sequence goes on along the minus strand of VZSF01010214.1, from coordinate 87,597 downwards.
AAAGCGCAGAAAACCCCGGCCAAGGACATGAAAGCATTTGAGCACACGCCCGTGTCTCACTAACACAACGCTGGAACACCGTTCCCGACTTCTGTGCCTAAAAGGCTCTTCCCAGGGCAGAGCCAGAGCCTCCAAACACTGGTTTATGGCTACCTGTTCGTGTAACTGGGAGTGTTTGGACCCAATACCCAGCGGCTGTAAGTCAGGCGAGCTCTAGGGCCGCCGCAGCAGCCTGGCACACCTACTGCCAGCGCTGCAGGGACAGAGCTCGGCACTCGCCGTCCCAGCTGCTTCCTGGCACAAAGGGTTGAACCGGTTCCCATTCCGGTGAGCAGACTTGTTTATCCAAAGGCTCAACGCAAACGAACCTGCGTGCTGCCCCGCACAGCCTCGGCAAAAGCAGGAGGGTCGTGTCCTCGCTTTGCAGAGCACAGGAAGCCTTGTGGCACGTCGCTCCCCATGGGAAAGGGCTGTGACGCGTCGTTTCCGAACGGCCCCCCGTGTACAACCCCTCCCTGCAGGAGCGCCCTGCGCCTCCGCCAGCCCCGGCACCGGCGCTTTCCAAAGCAGCGCCCGTCAGCTGCCAGTCAGGGCTTTAAGCAAGATAGACAATCGAAATACAACAATATCAGAAGCATTGCACTAAAAATACACCCCCCCGCTTTTCCTTTTGCATGGAGAGCTTCGGAGAGCTTTAACAGCTGGAAAGAGATCAGAGGTCTGCATTTTCACACAGGTTTGTTTTTGATAGTTACTTTAAAAAAAAAAAAAAAGAGGGCTGCAGTTGGCCTAGAAACTCCCTCTGCAATAGACTGAAGCTGTTCTCATGGCAGCAGCCTGTCCATCACTCTTACTGGGTCAGTTTTACATAAATACTGTATGCCCCCGGGGGAGCCTAGAGCTTTAATCATGACTGCTAAACAAAAAAATACGTTAATCACTCAGGAACTAAACTAACAAAGCGCACCCTCAGCTTTTCACATCATAGCGACCGTCTGCAGAAAACAGGCGACAACTCCCAACAACAGGCAGGCAGGAACACCTGCAAACCCTCCGCTTGCCACCGCCGCACGCCTGCGGCCTCCCCGCGCCCGGATTTCCGTTGCGGAGCCCGGCCAGCCCCTCCTGCCTCCCCCCGGAGCCCCAGCAGACCCCGCAGCCAGGCTGGCTCGTGTCCTGCGGAGGCTGCGGGCAAACCCCCACTGCGCGGGCACAAAACAGCCGGTGCGCACAACTTCCAACCATCACGGAGTGTGTCCGGGAGCGAGGAACACTCCCTGAACAGCTGCACCGCGGGAGGCCCGAGGGGTCGAGCGAAGACTGTTTTGCAACCCTCGAGCTTCAGCGCTTAGTTTAACTTTGGGACGCTCCATTTGCTTATACTTGGTGCTCGTGGTGCAGGGAAAGGTTCTGGCTTAGCCTCAGTTTAATGCTGCAATTTTACCTCCCAAGTAAACCTGTGAAGTTCAAGGTGATCAGAGTAGATCCATGTGCTCATCAGAAAAAGCCAAAGATATTTCCTTAGCTACTCAGAGCTCTCTCATTGGACAAATCACTGCCGTGCGCCCATTTGTCAGGTTTTCTTTATTCTAGCATCACGTTTGCATTCCTACTTGAGATAATAAGTTTTGGAACTCTGGTACATGAGACAAACTGGAATATTTTCTTTAAAACAATTTTCTTTAAAAAAAACCAACAAACAACAAAACAGAAAAAAAAAAAGACAAATCTAAGCCACAGCGAAGGAGGGGACCAACACCAGCGGACCTGTGGGAAAGCCGAGGCGGATGCGGAGGCAGCAGACAAAGCACAGATTTTTGGCCTCTCATGTGGAAAGCGCGAGATGGGGAAAAACTAACGGCAAAACCTAAACTCTGTGCTACCAGGAACGTTGCGCAGTGCCAGACAGCGAGTGCCAGGCTGTTCCTGGCAGTCACCTGCGCCTTCCTCTCCTGCAGCCGACGGGAACGCCGAAGCTTCACACACAGGCTTCACTCCCACCCCTCCCCTCCGCACTCACGGACACACGTAGCGCACGCGTGCGGAGCTCCCTGCTGATGCACCACGCCGAGACACCCTGCGGACACCGCTCTCACCCTCTCCCGCGCTCCCACCTTCCCACCTGCATTCCCGGGGAGCAGCTCCCCCTGCCAGGGGCGGCCACACGGAGCCACTGACAAGCGGCCACACAAGCGTCGGCACACACACAAGATGCTCCGCAGACTGCTGGACCCTGGTAGCGCAACAGACAGATCCTCCTCCCCAACCCTTCTTCCCAAACGTCACATATTAAAAAAACAAAAAAATCCTACTGGAAAGTCCCGGAAGCAATTTGAAGTATGAGATCCTCAAGGCGGCTGACAGGAGAAACCAAGGTGGAGCCAGGCCATGGAGACCCTCTGGAAGGAGGGGCGGTTATGGAGCTGGGAGGGCAGCAGGAGGTGTTCCTTGTTGTGAAGTGTGAGGGGTCCAGGCTGGATCCCGACCTCCCAGGGAGAGTCCTGGCCCAGTACGAGCCTCTGGGTGCAGCACCAGTTCTGGCGGGAGAGCGGTGGAGGCTCCCAGCTCTCGGCATCAGTCCAGCCCCAGGTCCGAGTCGGACGACGACCTCTCATCAGCCATATCGCGGATGGCGTTCTCCATGGGGGCCAGGCTGCCGCTCGGCGTGATGCCCATGGGCTGGATGACTTGCTCTCTGCAACCAGGGAGGAGCCGGGGGGAAGGTTAACACGGATTTGCAGCAGCCAACACAGGAACAGCGAGTCCCACAGCAGAACTGGGGTCTTGTGGAAACTGCCCAGAGACGGCCCAGAACCACCCCAGGCCACCGCTAAGAGCCCTTTTTTAGAAACGGGGAAGAGCTCTAGCTGTAAAGCCTCCGAGCAGGGTGAGGCGATGGCTGGAAGCACACCGCACAGGTGTTGCCATTTCAGATTCCCTGGACCAGGCTGTTTTAGAGCCCTGTTGTGCGGCACAGGATTGCCAGAGGAAAACCAGCGCTGGCACCAGTGTTCCTCCCCCTCTAACACATGCATCAAATGCGCTGCCTTTTCCCTCCCAGCCTCGGGGGTGCTCTGAACTCAGCTGGCAGACTCTGGATTCCTCTGTGGCACCTCTTAATGACAGATGGAAGGACTGGAGAAGGCACTCCAGCAGGGAAAGGGACTGGTGGCACTGGCTGCCGTCTGTCCCCAACACACCGCTTCCTACTGAGCAGCCGTGCCAGCACAGCGGCTGCTGTTCTTACTCTGCCCCGGCCAAACCTGCTGAGGCAGCAGGTGCTTGGAAACACAGTGCAGGCACACGTAGAGGGATTTCACAGTCTGCCCTCATGCCAACGAGGCGCGTGGGGCCTGCAGTGTCCTCCCCTGCAGGTAACAGGGGCCTGCTTAGGAAAATATTTCCCCATGGATCTCCCCAGCTCTCTCTCACATCCCTTCAGTTAGTGCTGGCCTTGGGAATACATCCAAAGAGAGGTCTGTGGTAAGTTTAAGTCACAGACACGCAGGTGTTAACGGAGACATGAACACACACAATTTTCTAGTACCTGGACAATTTGTCAAACATGTTGACTAACTTCATCGCTTCATATTCCTTCTGCTCTTCAGTCATCCCTTCCATGGGGTTGGGTAGTTTCTCCTCAACACGTCCCGTCACAGGGTTAATGCTGCAAGAAGAAAAGTGAGGCTGGGGCAAAGGAGTGGCAAAAGGGCTGTTCAAAAACCTTCTTTCCCTCTACTGAGCAGGGGAACCAACAGCGAGGCTGGTTGTCATCGCTGCTCCTCTCATGAGCCCCAAGTGCCATGGCAGCGCAACGCGGTGCTTCCCACCTTTCTGTACGTCCTGTGCACAGCTGTCCCCCGTTACAAATCCCTCCCCTTCCCCTGGTGTGAGCGACATCCCCACCCTGCCAATTCCACAGTGCAGCTTAAACCAGTGCACAAGGGCAGACAGCACTTCTTCCCTCGCCTAAAGTCACAAGGCAAAAACACAGAAAAAAAACCCCAAAGCCAAAACCCCAACCCATAAACCACATCAAACGGAATGCTAGAACGTATGGGAGCTGCAGCTGAGCATAGTCCTGGAGCTCTCCCTGCACACCCCTCTCCTCAACTTGCCACCACCCACTACCAGGCTAAGAGGAAAAAACCAAAAACCCCAAAACATAAAAAAAAAAAAAAACCAGCTCACTCCAGCAGCACAGGGCTCTGGAGATGGAGGATTAACTGGCGCTTCCAACCCTGCAAGATGGGACCACCCTCATCCCAGCCCACAGTAAAAGCCTGCTGCTACACGGAGATGTGCGGGTGCCAGAACAGAGCATAAGATATGGATCAGAGATACACGGCCACGTGCACACCATGGACGGCTCTGCCGCAAACGGGCCCTGCCTGAAGGAAGCCACTTCGCTCTAGAGCCTGTGCCCAGCTGCAGGGACCCAACATATGCCCCACGACCACCCACACCACGAGCAGCTCAGCCACCGAGGCATTTCACCCAAGGAACAGGTGGAGAGGGTGGAACAGGACTTCAGAGGGAAGGGTGAAACTGCCAAGTAACACAGAGGACATGCAGGTGTGAGAGCAGGACACGGGAGACAGCAGGGAGGCAGATGAAGAAAGGGACAGAGCAGGAGTGGGAAGAAGGTGTAGGAAGAGGGGTGCTGCAGAGGGAGAGCGGACTTCTTTACTTGGGCTTTGCTTCTTTGTACTCCTCAGTGTCTGTGTCTTCATCTTCCGAGTATTCTCCCTCTTCCCGACCGCCAGCCATGAGGCCTCGCGCTGCCAGGAGCCCAGCCGCGTTCCCATAGCCCGTGTACTTCACAAACCGGGACACTGCCGGGAGAAGAGGAGAGGGGTCACCCTGTGCGCCCCCTCCTGCCTCTCCAGCCCCGCCTGTTCCTGTGTGCCCCAACAGCAGACCGGTTCAAGGCCATGGTGACCCTGAGATGCCAACGCTTCTTTGAACTCCGACGGTGAACAAGGCTCCCACACTGGGCACCAGGGACAAGACCCACGGGGTGGGGGGCTGCATGCAGCCCGGGCTGTCTGCAGGGCGTTGCAGCATCCTCCAGCAGAGCTCTTCACGCCCCGCTGGCATGAGACACAGCAACTCCTTCCCGCAGGGCACTTGGATACTCTCCACTTTTCCCTGCTCAGTTTATCTGTCCCAAGGGAAGGCAGAAACTCCCGTTGGCTGCAGAGGGTCACCCATCCCACGCTCTTGGGCTTGCCCAGAGGCCAAGCTCCAGGACACCCTGTCCCCAAAGCCCACAACCAGCCCCTGTGACTCACCGCTCTCCTTGCAGAGCACGAAGAGGAACTCTGCTGCGCAGTGCTTCACGTCAGTGTCGATGTGGGTCATCAAACGCACCAGCTTGTTCCGCAGCGAGTTCCCCACCTCTGGCCGATTCCTCACGTCCCGCAGTGGAGGCAGCACCTACAGGGCCACAGTGAGGGGTGATCAGTGGAACTAGAACAGCAACAGCAGGTCAGACAGGTGAAGACAGGTGAAAATGTACGTGTGTTCTACAAATCAGCTAGAACTAGTAAATCCACAGACCGTGGAAGACGTGGAAAAATATACTGTGGGTACCAAAGGCCCTAACCACCCATGTATCAGATGCCAGAGGAGAGGGAGGTCTGTTTGGAGGATGGCAACAAGCGGGCGGTTTGCCATTCTCCTCTCTCCTCAGTGCAGCTTCATGCAGCTTCTGGCTGAACTGCAGCACACCTTCGCCTTCAGGAACTTCCTCGTCTGGCGGTGGACTCGGGCACTCTCAGTCAGCAGGTTCAGCACAGGGGTCAAACTCTCCTTCAGCTTGTGTCCCTGCAGAAGCGCCCACAAAACGAGCAACACATTAGTCACACTGAGCTCACCTCGTGTGGCTGGCGGTGGAGAACACGAGTACAGACCGGCAGGGAAACAGACGGATGCCAAAGCTTTCCATTCGCTGCTACAAGAATTTCAGTGCTCCATCACTGCTCAAACCACACGGTTTTCCAAGCCCTGCTCTGCGGCACAGCAGGGCTAGAAATACGTGTGTAGGGCAGCCAGAAAGGAGAAGTGCAGCAGGAAAGTTTGGAGGCCCTCTGGCATAACTCCAGAGACTGAAAGCCACAGCCAGCTTGAAAATAACGCAGATTCAGGCTTCTGAACGCCGCCCACCGGATCAGTACCAAGTTGAGCGAAACAGAGCAGTGGTATTCCAACTGCCCAGCTAAAATCATCTACTGTTCAGCCAATGTCGCTACCCGCGGTCCGTGGGCAACGACACAGTCACCCTCCCAGTCGACAAAGGTCGGTTTAGTCCTACCAACCATAGCAATTCCGCCTCTGCTAAAACCCACCCCCGCTGCAAAGGGGTCTCTCCAACCCAAGCGTGCCCTGCTGGTGCCCCTGCCGTGCGGGCACCGGGCTCTTCCAGGCTGAGGGAGAGGCGCCCTCAGGGAGCCTGCGAGGACGAGCAGACGAACTCGTACAGCACCTCACAACTTACCCTGTCAAGGCGGCGCTCTAGGAAATCCAGCAGGATGCTGACTGCATCCATGTTGACACCCATGTACTCAAGTGAGCCTGGCCGGACTTTCGGGGTCAGGAGGACATCCAGACACTTCAGGGGCAGGTTGCCCAGAAGATTAACCGTATGGCTAAACATATAAGAGAGATAAACACACAGTCACAGATCCTTGTTCACAGAAGTTTTCAGCTATCCAAAACTGAAGGTTCATTACTAACTTCTAAGAGCATGAGGACCCTGAGATCCAAGTTGGACCATATCCCAAACGCTTCACACCACTAGAAGGGAATAAATTAAACTGCTTTTTGGGTAATTGAACTAAGACTTCAGTGACAACTGAGAAACCACGGATCTTGACAGAGGCCAAGCAGGACCAATCTGGGTAGTCAACGGTCTTTCTCTAGGGTCTCCTGCCGCACTGCTCCTCCTCACCTTGATGCTCAATACAATGCATCGCTTAGGATTTCTCCAGCTAGAGTTTTCTTGGGGACAGGACGGTGTCACCTGCTCAAAGCTGACACCCCTGGATCGATAATGCTCAGCAATGTCACACGAGCAATTTCTCAGTGTGGCTTAAGAGACAGACAGTTAAATAAAGCCAGCCCATGGACTCTTCAATTAAAAAGTACCAAACTGGCAAGCTGCCCACTGAAGTGGGTAGCACTGTCGAGAAGGCCTGACACAGGATATTGAACATGGCCCTTGGGGTCAGGCAGGCTCAGAGAACTCGCTTCCTCCTGTAGGGCGGGATGCTGTGGCGTTAGCGCACGGCATCTGTGGGAAGCACACGGCTGTTTCGGAGTTCTAGGAGTTCTAGCAGCACAAGGAACCTGCAGGTCAACCCAGAGACACCCGCTTGTCAGCAGTGACCTTAGCAATCACCAAACAAGCAGAGGATGTTAATGCCAACATCAGGCAGGATCTGCACTGGGACACCTGTTTCTAGAAGATCGCAATCTAGTTATCTAACAAAGACCTGTGGAACTCCTCTGTCCGGTCCTCTCCATCAGCAGAGATCATGAGGCAGTGGCGCAGGAGGGCACCCAAATGCCGGTACAGAGCAGCATCTTCCTGGCCCCAAAACAAAAAATGAAAACCTCAATCAGGAAAGGGGATCCCCCACATCCCAGAGCCCGCTGCCCCTGCAGCCCACAGCCCCCTCCCTCCCTCCGGCAGCCTGACATCTGACAACAGGGTGTTTAAGTGCAAGTAACCTCCCGATTCTCCTTTTATGGTCAACACACAGTCCTCGGGCTGCCCAATACCCTTCCCCTCACTCTACAACACCAGGTCAAGGGCAGAAAGAGGCCCCAAAACAGGCCCGTGGATTAGCCAGAGATGTTCTCCATCACACCTTCCTCTGACCTTGTCTGGGAGGTGAAACACGACCAGGCCACATTCAGAAGAGAGTTAGCTGGGGGCTCCATTCTCTCACTTGCGCAACGAGTCACATAATTCAGACGGAAAAATACCCAACTTTTAAACTGTAACACTCTAAAAGTCTTAAGGGTTAATACTGCCTTGGATAGAGGCAGCGCTCTAGGGAGGAAGGTCCGGACACACAAGTGTTGCTGCCCTTACGTGTACCGGGGGCTACATGAGGGCCGGTATCTAACAGGAGGAAATGCGAGCAGAGGAGGAAACCAGAAGTCAAACCACAGCACGGTGACACGCGAATGCAGTGAGGTGGGACACCTAAGGACCTTACCTCATCCACCTCCCTCTTGCTGGAATCAAAGGTGATATTGAAAAGCACTTTCAGGATCTCCATGGCTCGCTCCGTCTCCTGCCGAGGCAAAGGTGGAAGAAGCCCCTCCTCAGTGGCAACTTCGTAGGGGTCCATCCACTTTACTCCAAGGGTCAGCTCCAGGGTATCTGTCATCAGGCTGATGCCCCTCAACTCTTGGGCTAGCTGCTGCCGGATGTCCACCCTCAGCGCCGTCAGCAGGAACAGGAGACGCAGGTCAAAGAACTTGACCTCATGAGGAAGACTCCTCTCATTGTACAGTTTGATGCGCTTGGCCAAACCCACCACCAGCCGGGCTTCGGCTGTCAGCTCCTGCGCCCGTGGGCTGCTGAAGACAATGTTGCAGAGACACTTGAGGGATTCCAGGATTACATCCAAGTCTGGGACCTCCCGGATGAGCTCCTCGGAGTAATCGATGCCAGCGTGCCTGGAAAGGGTCTTCAGGCCTTCCTTGGTGGTGAAGGGGTCAAGGCAGTACTTGTCCCGGGACAGGATGCGGATGCTTTCCAAACAGGTGACCTGGCAGGACGGCTGCAGCTCTCTTTCCAGGAACTTGATCAGCAGCTGCGCCATTTTCTGTGCAGTTGGAAACAAGTAAAGCCTCGTGCACTAACACTTCACAGTGCTCCCCCCACCCCATAATGCTCCGCTTTGGAAGACACAAGCGTCATCTAGAGATGGGCCTGCTCACGGCTCCGGTTCAGGTGTGCACTCGGCAGCACTCGGGAAGTGTTTGGCTCCAGCATCTGATCCCGACCCGGTTCAAGCAAGGACACCCAGCAAGAAGCACAGAACAGCGGCAGATGTGTAAGGGCAGAGCACGAACAGGCAACTCCTACTGCCACCTACTTTAGCTTCACTCGTGGTTCAAGCTAACACAGCTGACTTCACACCTGCGTTACGCAGGGAGAGGACAGGGCAGAAATATCCCTTATGGCTTCACTGAGGAGCAGCCACCAATTCAACAGCGGTTCTCTACTCCCACCCAGAGCATTAAGATTAGGGAGGCATCTGCTTCAGGTGCAGATGGGACTGAAAAGGTTGAGAGACTCATCAGGAAATCACCAAAGGAGGGTAAAAGGACCTAAATGAGGTGAGAAGAGCACATGATGCCCTAGGAAAGGAGGTGAAAAGACCTCAGGAGATTCAAATAAGTAGCATCTCACTAAACCTCAGTGCTGTCTGGAGCCCTACTAGCCCAGATCCTCAGCAGGTACAGACTGGCAGAGCTCCACTAACACCAATTCACAAGAGTGGAAAATCTAACCCCTGTGGAGAGCAGCATCGGGTGTGACAGCAGGCAAGGGGGGAGCGCGAAGGTAACGCTCCACACAACCAAGCACGGCTCGGTTGGACCCACGGCTAGAAACAACCCTTCACACGACACTCGTAACCCACCAGACATTCGCACCTGGGCCAGGCAAGATCTCCCTAGATGTCCCTAACAATGCCGTGACAGAGCACATGTCTCTCCACGCAGGTTACAAGAGCGAAGGAATCCAAGGCTGCAAGGTTTGCTGCCACTTAGTGTAATTGGCTTAACTCAGCCTAATCAGTTATACTTCATAGTAAAAGGACTAAGGGAAGAAATTAAGAAAAAAATAATTTTAGCCCTTAATGTGAGGCTGGCAGAACCAAACAAGCTTTAGCTGATGAAGTGTGCCCCACCATCACGCCCCAAGAAGGGAGAAAGTACAGTCATTCCTCCTCCTTCCACATGAGGAGACAGAGACACGGGAGTTAAAGATACAGTCATAAGTAACCAAAGCCTCTGAGTGACTCAGATTAAAGAGATCTCAGAGCCCAGGGCTAAACCCTCAGAAGAACTGAGCACTGGGAACTAGACGGTGATGCTCAGTTCATATTTCATGACATACACCCCGGAAGTGGAGCATCCCAAGGCTGTGCCCGAATTCACAGCCAGTGCCACTGTCCCAGCTTGAGCAGCAGGTCAGTGCAAGGCAAAGACCTCGCACCTCGTGAGATCCAGTCCTACACGTCAGGCTGTACCTGGAAAAACCTCATGTTAGGCAACGACACAGACAAAGAGGTCCCATTCTCCAACCTGGCTGCCTGGTCCACATTTGCTGTGCTAACACAGGCATTAGCACAACCAAACAGTGAGCTGGACCACAAAACTGATCCAGCCGGAAAATAACCCAGGGGGAGGGGAAAAAAAAAATAAAAAAAGAGAGTTATTCTTTAGTCAGATCAGGCCACCACCCACGTGCAGCCAGGCAGAGGTTTGCCCTGGCACAAAAGAACTGCAAGAGCAGAAATGAACAGGCAGGAGTGTTTATCTCCACTGTGCCAGATTACACCAGCTTAAAGTATCTGTTAATACGCAGCCTGGGTCAAACCCTGCAGCTGCCTCACAGCAAAACCACCTGCCCGCTAGAGGCTCACATGTTGCTGTGATCTTTGCCAAGCAGACTTATGCCACAACACACAGGATCACACTTTTTATACACCCGTGGACAAGACCGTATGTATCACACAACGCAAAGGGCTTGCTAATGCTGGGACGATGCTGACCTTCATCCTAAAACACCAACGACTGATGGAAAAACTGAAGCCAGATGCTCTGAACACACCATTCTCTAACCAAGTTAATGAAAAAACACTCATTTCTTTCCCTGTCGGAGCTGCTAACCCCAAGCCCTGCTGGACACGAGTACAGCAGCAGATTCACTCATCCGACTAGAGGAAGCAAGCGAAGAGTGTGCCTACCTTCCTCTCTTCCCGCTCCTCATCATCAAAGGTGAAGCACTGAGATTTCTGTGAGGGTGAAACAAGAACAATCAAAATAAGTAATACGTTAAAAATCCACAAAACAGTTTCCCCCAGCCAGGGGAGGGCTATTCAACTGTAAAGCATCAAGTCTAAAAACATCCCGTAAAAGCAAGCACGTCTCCTCCAGAGCAGTCCCCACCAGCAGAGAGGCGGGCAATCGGCACGGCGAGGAGTGCCACAGCGCTCCGAGAGCTCCGCAACACTCGTGGCATTTGTAACAAGCAGCACAAGTTCCTGAGGAACAAGGCAAAAGGAAAACTTCCTTGCCACTGAGGTTTTTCACTTCAATCCTGCCTTTTCTTTCCAACACTGTTCCTACCTAGGCACCTCCAGCAACGTGCTTCACAACTAGGGGGAATGAATGTGGAAGGAAAAGCACGGAGATCGACCACACCACCAGGTCTGAAGTGCCTTCCTTGACTGAGGTCCCCACTGTCCTGCAGGTCCCTGGCCTGTCTCTGATCCCTGAAAAACACCCATGAATAATATTACCTATTGCCCCCTTCTGCTGCCTCTACAGGGGAGGCTGGATGCCAGAGGCCAAAGCTGTGCCCATCTGACACACGGACTTATTTTTAAATGCTGCAGCAGTAAAGTGGGTATTCATCACAATCCAAATACCCCGTAATAGCCGCTAATTCCTCTGCTCAGGAAGGCCACCAAGCTGTGCCAAGACATTCCTCCCCTTGATATCTATTATCCCTTTTCCTGACCAACAAAAAGTACCGTCTCCTTGTTATTCACAAACAGATCCTTGTGGTTATTCAGGTCACGTTTTTTAAACACAAGAGACCTGATCTCTACACCTCCTTTGTGTCCCTTTTCTTAATAACTGGTCCTGCTCTTTGTTCCTGGGAAACGTTTGTTTCTCATTCTGGCTGTTCTTTGACTGACAGTCTCCTTTCTGGCTACACCTGCGGCCAACAAACTGTGCAGCACAGGAGACCACAGACACCCTCATCAAAAGCAGCACTTTCGAGTGAACGATGCAATCCTCATTTACACCAAGAGAGCATTTGGTCCAAGTTTTAAGAATGAAAATGTTTAAAATTTATAAAACACTAATTATATACATATAGATACAGCTAGATCTACAGAGAAATGTAGATCTATTGTATTGTATTAGATCTATTATCTAATTGTATATATGTGATTGTATTCTCCCATCATTTTCTTAGCACTCACTACCAAGTTACACTGCTTACACCTACCGAGCTGTTCAATTACTCTTACCACAATGAATCATTCTTATACCCTGGCCTCACTCCTGAGTGACTGCAATTCATGGATATCCCATCCATAGGTGTGCACAGCTGAGCGCGTCTCCCACTGTATTTACCACCTCAGGAGTTGTCTAACTCTGCCCCGTTTCCTGCCCAGCAGAGCCCGGGACTGACCGCACCGAGGTTTCGGAGGCCACAGGTGCTCCCCGACTCGCTCGCTCTGCAAACGCAGCCTCCCCCCTGTCGCCGCCTTTTTAACATGCTGCCAGTTCCCATCTGCTTAAAAGCAGAAGCCACAGTTTGCAGATTAACTGCGTCACAGCCACCGCGATCCCAGGGACGGCTTCGGTCTTCCCAGCCTAGGACAAGCCCCGATGGACACAGCAATGCCAACACGCCACGGAGCAGCCTCAGGCGGGGAGGCAGGAGAGCTGCCCCCTCCTGCTACAGCCCCGCCAGCTGCTCCGCGCTCAGGCGGTTGCACCACGCCATGAGGAAGCGGCGGTTCAGCCCTGGCACCGATGTGCCCGGCGAACAACCACGCCACTCGACCTTTTCCCATGGCATCCTCCTTGCGGGCTCCTGTAATCTCATTCGTGCGTATTTTTGCCACATCTGGGGTTTTGCTTTAGCTGTAGTTTACTCCTGGCAATCAAAAATTGACTGCATATGCGCTAGCAAATTAAAATATATCCCCAGAAAAAGGATAGAGTACCATCAATTTTTACAGTAAAAAACGATGCAAGGAAGTTGCTTAGTTTCTCTGCAGTTTCATAGCCCTCTTTGATTACCCCTTTTCTCCTGGACGGGCTAGCAAAACCACTGACATTCCCACAAGTTTCCTACGCTTAATACACCAACAAATGATACAGCTGAAGGAATTTGACAGAAAATAGCGTGGTTCAATACCTCGAGCTGATTACACATCAAACTCTGTTTGCACTCCTCATTTCTCCAGTCTTACACCTGCTGTAGGTGACGTTACTCCTTTAGGCTGTCTTTAACAGGGACCTGCTCCTCTTCCCTAATATCTCCCCCGTTCCAAAACCGATGCTGGAAATAGTAGCACGCTCTCCCTCTTGCACACTCGTGCAAAATACTCACAGGTTTTCCCCGCTGGTTTCCCACCTACTCAACAATGGTGCAGAATGAGTCACGGAGATCCGCAGGGCCAGCCCTTCCCTGCTGGAAACCCTCGGAGGGAAATTTCCCTGACAACCGGAGCCTGTTTCAAAAGGGATTTACCCCCACAGATAATCTTTTGCCACTTGAAGGCTGGGAACACTTCCGTCTCCACTTCCCAACCATTTACTTTTTTTTTTTTAAAATGTATTCTATATTTGTTATTTACTTCTTGTTGTCAGCTTTCAGATCAGGCACCTGCATCAAATTCCAGCAGCCCATCCCTGTCCCCCTGGACCCATCTTTTACTTGCAAATCACGAGAGCGATTTCACCTGCAGCTCGTCCCCAGGCCTCAGCTTTATCACCTCCAAACCTCGCCTTAACACAAAAACTCCTCCTACTTGGTCTTCACACTGATGTTTTATTTCCCTGCCAGGTTTTACTTGGGATCTGCATCATCATCATCATAATACTACTAAAAAAAAATCCCTTCTGCATGCTTTACTTCCAGCACACAAAGGCACTGAGACAAGGAGAGGCTGCTTAGCGGCCACGGATCTGAACACCCAGCAATAAGCCCTCCGCAAAGGAGGTTTCGTGTCGGTACCGCGCGCAGGCAGATGCGCTCGGAGGGGACAGGCCGGGGACAGGCGGTGGCACAGAAATCCCACAGCCCGGCCGCTTTCCAGGCGTGCCCACGGCAGCGGCTGCCGGGAGGCCGGGGCCCGACGCACACTCACCTCCTGGTTGTAGACCTGCAGCACCCTGAGGACCGTGTCCTGCTCCCCGCCTTCCACCGTGGCCACCACAGCCCCCAGCTCCATGGTCCCCGCGGCCCCGCTGCGGCAGGAGGAGAGGCCGGCAGCGAGGGGCTCCTGCAAAACGGTGAGGCAAAAGGTGCTCAACACACAGACATGGGAGAGGGAGAGGGACGGGCGGGAAGGAGGGGAAAACCAAAACGCACAAAACCCCCCAAACCAAGCGGTGCCGCTGCCGCTCCCGCACCGCGGAGCCGAGGGATGACCCGGGCAAAGCCGGCAGCCAGCTCCGCCCCCGCCCCTAATCCG
>VZSF01010214.1:31881-65581 GCA_013398295.1 Chionis minor | reverse complement strand
GGCCCCCCCAGGGGTGCAGGCGCTGCTGCGGAAGCTGCAGTCCCTGGTGGAGGTGCCGGGGCGGCTGCGGCGCTGGGCAGCACCGGGGGCGGAACCTGCGCGGGCCCTGCGCTGCCACGCCCGCGCCCGCGCCGTGCTCCGCCACTACCGCCACCTGCCCTCCTTCCGCGCCATCGAGGACGAGAGCCATGCCATCATGGCCGACCTGGCCCAGCGCCTCCGCGCACGCCTCCGGTGCGTTCACTCCGGAGCCTGCTCACAGCAGCTCTGGGAAACGGGCTCTGGGGGATGTTCACTCTGGAGCCTACCGGTGACACCTCTGGGAAGCAGCAGGGGGTGGGTTCACTCGCGAGAGTAATGATAGCTGTTCCTGTAAACTGTCGTCCTGGGGGTTGGTGGTTAACTCTGTTAACTCTGAAACCTGCTGATAACAGCTGCAGGAGGCAGCTTTGCAAGGGGTTGGGGTGTTAAATCTGGAGCCTAATGATAATGGCCCCCAAGAAACATCCTAGAACATTCATAGAAGAAGGGGTGTAATTCTGACCACTACTGAGAGCTTTTAAAAGGTTACGTTATGTGGGGTTTTTTCTCATGTGTTTATAAACTTGCTATAGTAAAGGGATATTTCTGGAACCTATTGAGGAATTGTAGTGTTTTTTCCTTACTCTTGTAAACTCTGGAACTTCCTGATGTTCTTTAGTGAGTTGTTTTTTTCTATACACACTGGTAATTTTGGAATATGCTGATGCTACCAAGTATTTTTTCCTCCCTTTGTTTTGTGAACAATTGAAGCCTACTGATGACTTATTGCTTATTCCGTGTCTTCTTGCTGTACCACTGTTAGCCTCGAACACCCCACCACTCCCGAGTAACCCCCTCATTTGCCCCACCCCCCAGGGATGACACCTTGGACCCCAAGGAGCTCACCGAGTGCGTGGAGATGCTGTTGCAGCTGGAAGAGCCACCTGAGGAGCTGTGCGAGGAGTTCCTGAGCCACGCCGGCGCCCGCCTGGAGGCCGAGCTGGCGGCGCTGGAGGCCGAGCTGCCCCCGGCCGACCCCTCCGGCGCTGCTGCCACGCCGCCCCCCGCCTCTGATATCCTCGACTTCGTCGACCGCGGCAGCTCGGCCTTCGTGGGCAACCTGTGCCTCCTGGCGGCCTCGTACCGCAGCCTCTTCGAGGGGTGCCCGGGGGCCGGGGACGGCCGCCTGGAAGCCTTCGCCGCCGCCCTCACCGCCCGCTACTTCGCGCTGCTGGAGCGGCGCCTGGCGCTGGAGCGGGGCCTGNCGCTACCTGCGGGCACTGCAGACCTTCTTCCTGGGGTGCCTGGGCGACGTGCGCCAGGCGCTGGCTGCCCCCCGGCCCCCCGGCAAGGAGGGACCCGGGCTGCCCGACCTCCTGGCCACGCTCGCCTCCTCCGTCCTTGGCCAGCTCAAGGCCGTCCTGGCCTACGTGCAGCTCTTCACCGCCAGGGACGTCGCCTTCGCCAGCCTGCCCTACTTCAAGGTGGGCCGCGGGGGGGCCGCGGGGGCAAGCTGGGGTCGGCACAGGGAAGTTTGGGGCTTGCACAAGGCAGACGGGGGGGGGTCGTGGGTAATGTGGAGGCTGTACAAGGCAGTTTGGGGGTCACTGGGGCGGTTTGGAGCTTGTAGTGGGTACTTGGTGGGTTTTCGGGGCCCCAGGGTGGTATTTTTGGGGTGTAACCCCCCCGTTTTTGGTTGCAGGGGGAGTTCTGCGTGGAGGGGGTGCGCGAAGGGCTGGTGGTGGCCTTCGTGCGCTGGCTCTGTCGCACCGCCCGGGGCTTCGCCGACGGCCCGGCTGAGCGAGGGGCCCCCGTGGCACCCCCAGCCCTGCTGCTGCTCCTCGCCCGCCTCTGCCTTGACTATGAGGCCACCACCATCAGCTACATCCTCACTCTCACCGATGAGCAGTTTCCCCCCCAGGTGAGCCCCCAAAACTGCCCCACATTGCCCCAAAACGGCCCTGTGGGGACCCTGAATGTCCCCAAGATGTCACAAAATAGCTCTGCATCCCTCTGTCTCCCAGCGTCCATTCAGGATGTGGTGGTGGGTACCACGGTGTGTGTGGAGGCATGGGGATCTTCTGTCTGTGTCCTCCGAAACACCCCCTAGTGGACCCAAAACGGTCTGATTGTCCCCAAAATGGCCCCAAGGGGACCTCAAGTGGTCCCAAGTTTCCCTGTGGCCCTTTGTCCACCCAGGATGTTGTGGTGGGGACGATGGTGTGTGTGGAGGTATGGGGATCTGCATTCTGTCTTTGGGTCCTCCCAGCTGTCCTTGAGGGACCCCAAAATGTCTCCAGGTCCTTCCCTATGCCCTACTGTGGCCCCGTGTCCACCCAGGGGGGTGGCAGTGGTGACAGTGGGGACAACGCTGTGTGCAGAGGTGTGGGGGGTTCCTACGTGTCTCCACATGTCTCCGTGTCCCTTGCACCCCCAGGACACGGGCCCGGCAGTGACACCGGGCCCGGCACTGTGCGCAGAGGCGCGTGGGGCGGCGCAGCGGCTGCTCGACCACTACGTGCAGGTGCAGGGCGCGGCGGTGGCACAGATGCTTAGGAAGAGTGTGGAGACACGAGACTGGTTGGGCACCGTCGAGCCCCGCAACGTTCGTGCCGTCATGAAGCGTGTGGTCGAGGACATCACCGCCATCGACGTCCAGGTTGGGGCAACACCAGGAGCCCAAAGGGGCTGGGGCAGGGGCTGAAGTCCCCTGGAGGGTCCCAGAGGATCCCTGGAGAGGCCCTGAGCTCCATAAAGGGCCCACAGGGAATCTCTGAGGTCTCCGCAGGGTCCTTGAGGACTTCAGAAGTCCCCAGAGGGTCCCTGTGCAGGTTCCTAAAGTCCCCTGTGGGGTCCCAGAGGGTTACTGGGGGAGTTGGGTGTCCCAGAGGGTCCAGGGTCGGGGGGTGAAGTCCCTGAAGGATCAAGAAGGGGATGCCCGAGGTCGCCATATGGTCCTTGAGGATCTTTGGGGTCCCAGATGGGTTTGGGAGGGTCACGGAGGATTTGAGGGATCCTGGGTGGTTTCGCGGGGGGAAGGGGAGGTCCCAGAGGGTGTTTTGGGTGGGTTCTGGGATTCCAGCACTGAGAGGGTGCGGTGCCGCAGGTGGGGCAGCTATTCGAGGAGGGGGTGCGGCGGGCGCAGAGCAGCGACTCCAGCCGACGTGCCTTCTCCGTCTACAGCAGCTCACGGGCACCGGGGCGCTACGCCCCCAGCTACACCCCCAGGTCAGCCCCGTCACCCCGGCACCTCTCGGCCACCCCCTGGGCCTCCCCTGGTCACCCCCAGGGCCACCTGCCACCCCTGTGCTCCCTGTGTCAGCCCCGCGGTAACCACGACATCTTCCACGTGACCCTCTTCCTGTCCCCAAACTGTCCCAATATTCCCTGGCCATTTCCACATCCCTTGGCTGTCCCCATGCCCCTAAACTGTCCCAGTATTCCCTAATGACCCCCAACTGTCCCAGCATCCCATGTTTCCCCGACTGTCCCAGCATCCCTGATGATCCCTGTGTGCGCTGCATCTCACAATTGTCTTGTCTTTCCACGTCCTGTGACCATCCCCACGTTCCCTGGCTGTCCCTGCATCCACCACCCATCCTCATGTTCCCATCTTTGTGTCCCCAAATTGTCCCAATATCCCCTGACCATCCCTGCCTCCCCCGACCACCTCCATGTCCCCATCACCGTGTCTCTTGACTGTCACTGTGTCCCTGACTGTCCTGTTGTCACCATCCTCAGCGCCCCCATGGACACCCACCTGCTCAGCAACATCCAGAAGCTCTTCTCCGAACGCATTGACATCTTCAGCCCCGTGGAGTTCAACAAGGTGAGGCCGCGGCGACATCCCCGTGTCCCCAAACGTCTCCAAGGGCCTCCCGATCTCTGTGTCCCCTAAACTGCCTGCTTTCCTGGCTGTCCCATGTCCCTGCTGTCCCCATGACCCAGCTGCTGGGGCCCAGGGGCTGATGACCAGGACGGGGGTGTTCCCGCTGTCCCCTGAAGCTCCCCTGTCCTAGACGTCAGGACTGGGGGGTCCCTACAGCTGATGGCCGGGGTGAGGGTGTCCCCGTGTCCCTGTGCTGACTTGACGCAGGGTCTCCCTGTGCTCCCAACAGCCAGGCCAAGGGTGTCCCCATCCCCCTGTGCCAAACGTCCCCTATGTCCCACTGTCCCATGTGTTGGGACATGTCCCCATGTGTGGGCATCCCTGGGCTCTGGTGACCAGGATGAGGGTATCCTAGGAGCTGAGGGCCTGGAGAGGGGTGTTCCCAATGTCCCCACAGCCCCGTGCAGGTGTGACTGGGGACCTTCCTGCCCCGGGCGCATCCCTTTCCCCCTGTGCCACGTATCCCTGCTGTCCCACGCCCCAGGTGTCGGTGCTGACAGGGATCATCAAGATCAGCCTGAAGACGCTGCTGGAGTGCGTGCGGCTGCGGACGCTGGGGCGCTTCGGGCTGCAGCAGGTGCAGGTGGACGGCCATTACCTGCAGCTCTACCTCTGGCGCTTCGCCGCCGACGAGCGCGTGGTGCAGGGGCTGCTGGACGAGGTGGCCGCCAGCGCCGCCCACCGCTGCCTCGACCCCGTCCCCATGGAGCACAGTGTCGTCGAGCTCATCTGCGAGCGCGGGTAGGACGCGGGGACGCACAGGGACAGGAGTTGCTGTACAGGATGTGGCATCACATAGCGGAGGGACACAGGGACGTAGGACACCTGTGTCACTGGGGCACAGCCAAGTGGGGACGTCTCTGGGAGGGGGACATGTCCTATGTCCTGTTATATATCTGGGGACAGACCTGTACCCTGTGAGCCCCCACGCATGCATGGGGACGCTCCACGTGTCCTACCACACGCAGAACACCCAGGAACGTCCCGTGTCCCCACACACAGAAACAGGCAGGGACACCCCCTGTCCACACACCCACACCAGGTCACCCCGTGTTGTCATACCCCCCCTCAGCCCTGGTAACACCCCACGTTGTCCCCCCACCTCAGCGACACCCTCAAAGTGCGCTGACGCCTCATGTTGTCCCTGCAGCCCCAGTGACGCGCCATATCACCCCCTGCCCTTGGTGACATCCTCTCCTGCCTGGGGGCACCCTGGGCACAGCCCCTTTGTCACGGTCGGGGACAATAAATAAAGTATGTGTGAGCTGTGCCTTGCATCCCTGCCTGGGCCTGGGGTGGGGACGGGACACTGGGGGACGGACGTCTGGATCCCTGTGGGGGGCAGCGAGGGTGTGTAGGGACTAAGGGGGGGTCACCTAGACGCCGGGGTGCCTTGGCCACCTCTGTCCCCGTAGGGCGGTGGGGAGGGGGGGCAGAGGTGGCCCCTGGCACGACCTTGCACAAGCACCCTCCCTCTCCCCCTGCCAAACCCTCGCACAAGCGCCCCGTGTGCACCCAGCGCCTTGCACGAAGCACCCAAGGAGCAGCCAGAGCAACCTGGGGGCACCTGGTGCCTTGTCCCCCCTCCCCGAGCAGCCACCGCTCACAGGCGCCTCGCACGCACCCAGGGCCTCGCACAAGCACGGGGACGGCCTCCCCGCACCCCTCGGCAGGGCTGGCGCCGCTCGTGCCGCTTTTGGGAGTTTGTCCTGGCAAACGAGGGCGGGAGAGGCCTTTTCCCGGGGGCAGCAGCAACGGGCAGAGCGTCCTGGCTGTGCGCTCTGCCACACGCGAGCAGAGCCGGGTGGCAGCCGCAGATGGGGGCACGTTTTCAGGTTTCTCCCCGACGAGCCGCTGCCCCGTTTTTCGTGGGTCTCTGCTGCAGAGAAGGATGGTGAGTGGCCACGGGGGGTTTCTGCCTGGGGTGCAGGACATTAATTTCGTGGCAGCCGGCACGGTGCTGTGGTGGGTGTCGCTCGCGCAGCCACGTTGGGGTGTTGCGGAGCCGCGGCAGAGACGGGGAGCGCGGGGCTCGCTCACGGTGAGGCAGGAGGAGTGGCTGGAAGGAGCCGCAGACGGTGCCGCACACCCTGTGCTTTCCAGTGAACACAGGTCACGTGGGCCCCGATTCCCGGTTCCTAAGGCTGTTCGGTATTTTTGAAAACACATCATTTATCTGTTCCTTTCCACTGAATTGTTCACACTCTCATTTTTACTTTTGGTTTCCAAGAAGATGCATTTAGTTTTGGTTCACAACAAGGCAACAAGAACAACTATTTGTTATATTCCTGGAACAGACAGAATAGTGTTCAGTTCAGCCCATACAAAAAGCATCACTTCCTGCTTTTCATAGAATCACTTGGGTTGGAAGAGACCTTCAAACCTCTTTTAATGCAGAGGTTCACTGTTTGACTGATTCCTTGGCGGGATGAGAAGTACACGGACGTACTTCACTCTCTTTGAGCTGCTGAACTCACTGACCCCCTAGATCCGGTGTTAAATCTTTTGTTAGTAGCAACAGCGCTACGCCACGCGGGCGATATACTGAAATGGGATGCTCTTCTCTTGGCAATGACTAATCTGCTCTTGCACAGTTCCTGTAACCAGAGCAATATTTTGTTAAAACCATTGGGCCAAACTGGCTGAGATCTGGATTCAGGTGACGCTGTTTGTCTTCAGAAAGACCTGAGGTGATCCTCCAGCAGAACGTCAGCAAGCTGGACTTCCAAGTGCTGGTCTCTGCAGAAAGGACTTTGCCGATGCCTTTCTTGCTTAGACTGGCTCCTTGCAACTGTTTTTGTAAAGATTGCGAGTTCTCCCGGGCCTGGCTGCGCCCTGCGTGTCACACACGTCCCCTGCAGCTGGTGGGGTCATTCGTCCTGTGGCCAGAAGGTCGTGGGTAGTGCTAATGATCCAGGCCGTGCTACCACGCGTCCTCCTTGTTGTCCTTCGCAGCCGCATGAACGAGGCTGTGCTCTGCCCGCGGTGACAAACCGCCCAGCCTTTGCCATCGTCCATCTTCAGCCACAAAGGTTTTTCAGCCCAGGGGTTCTTGGCAGGGCGGGTTCTGCACCCGTGCCACCCCGCTGCCAGCCGCCAGGAGCTGCTCTGTGGTTTGGAAAGCAGCAAATGCTGCTTTTCGCTGCTCCTGTCGCCAAACTCGCTCCTGTCGTGGAAGGGTGCGGGGTGGTACTGACCACCCGAGGCAGCGGGTCCACGTCAGCCCCACGGCTGGGCGTCCTGTGGAGCGCAGCGTGACTGAGGATTCGCTCGCCTGGGATGGCTCTGCGTTAATTAAGGGTATGTGCTGGCTGTTAAAAATTGCTCTGCTTCTGCTCTCAGCACCTCTGTGGAGTCCTGGGGGTGGCACAAGCACCACGGGCAACAGCATGTGGCGTGGGCGTGAGGTGGGAAAGACGGGCAATGGGGAACGCCTTTGCTGGCTCACCTGCCCGAAGAGCAGTCTGAACTCAGCATCGCACTCCAGTTTGTTCCCGAAAAAGGAAATTGGTCTTCCCTCAGTCCTCACTGGATTTGTGAGTTCACGTGGGCTCAGAATATCTACCAGGAGAGCGTGGAGGTGAAGAGAAGTGGTGGGGAAGCCCTCACCAAGATGAACAGGGAGTCGTTCCCCTGGGCGTTTCGATGGGACACTGTCCCTTCTGGTACTGTCCCCTCAGTCCCATCTGCACAGCAGCAGCCGGGAGCTCTGGGTGAGGTGAGCCGTGCTCTCTGCCCAGGTCTGCCGTGGGCATCGCGGGGCGTCCAGCTGCTTGCAGGCTTTTGCTGCAGTCAGCGGTGCCGCTGAAACAGCCCTTCTCCTCCGGGTGGCTCTGTGGGTCCCTCCTGGGGGTGCTCGGGGGGCACAGGTGTGGTCCAGGGTGAGCTGGTCGGCTCCTGTCGGCGCGTTTTGGATCCACAGCTGTCAGAACTGCTGCCCTTACTTGGAAAAACGGGCAGCGCTTGGAAAGAGTCGCTTTGGTTGAGGATGTGATTCCCTCGGGTCGGTCCCAGGGAAATTGCTGACCTGTGTGCACGTTTGTGTCCCTGCATGTTGTGAGTCAGTGTAGGCAAGAACGTTGTTGTTTAGACCTTGTCAAAACAAACAGCATCTTGTCCTAACAGTAAGAAGGAGGAAAAAAGACCTTTCTTTATAAAAACAGTCAAATAATTTTAAAACATAATCTGAATTTTATTTAGAACTTGGATGTTACCCCTAAAGAAATAAGATCTAAAATAGCCTGGAAGGTGACGGCGTGCGGTACTCAGCACACGGAGTTTACAATGACAGCTGCCAGCATCCTGATTTTCTCCATTTTTTGCATTTGTTGTTTTCCCAGAGGCTTTGGACGTGAGAAACTGGAAGCCGTCGAGAAGCGTTGCCAACAGCTCCGTCAAATATTTTGTCAATTTAAGCGTTTGTCCGAACCAGTTTCTGAAACAGAAAGAGCAGAGTGTGGCATGCCCGAGTGCAGGGCTGCAGAGAGGAGCCAGACTCACCTCGGGTACCTGAACTATCTACCGTGGCTGTAACCCCAGAGCCACAAAGGCTTCGTCTCTCACCCGCGGGCGCTCCCCAGGTCAGGACACGTCGTGAGTTCGTGTGCGAACGCCAACAAAGGGTGCGTGTCACGTGCACTGGAGTCTTTCTCGCTGTTACCTACACGTTCCCTTTTCTTCTTGGCTCTGTTCCTAAAAACACACCTGCATGAAGCAGGTGCTTCTTCCTCGGGGGGAGTCAACATCTCCGTAAATTCCAGCCATAAGGAAAATCACCATATTTGTTGTAGAGACTGTCTTCTGCCTAACAACCTCTCAAAGCCCTCAGGAGCTTTGTGCTGGTACGCAACCGAACCCGGGGCCAAGGGATGCTCAGGTTAAAGTATTTGGGTGCTCCTTGTCCAGAATCAGGTACAAGGCTGCACGGTTATGCAGACATTTATGGTAATAATGAAAGGAGTGAATTACCAGCAGATTGACGAGGGCCTTTATGTGCTCGGGAGGAAGCTCATCAATACATTCCTTTAACGCGGCCAAAGCAGCTCTCGTCACATCATCCACTTTATATTGGGAAATCGGCCCAGCGTACAGCTGTTCCGCGGAGCCCTCCAGAAGGGTCTGAAGAAAGCTGGGGACGACCTCACGAGCAGAGCCAGCTCCTGCGGAATGAGAGACAAAGCGGCGCGTAATGAAGGCACTTCCCGCTTGCTCACATTCAGCCGCTTCTGCCCTTTGCCCGGCTCCATCCCAATAATGACAGACAAATCACTCAAAGCTTTTGCTGAGCATGTTCTCAGCTTTGCAGGGGTTTTTTAAAGCCTTCAGAGAAATGGGTTGCCACCGCAGGAGCTGCTCTGTCACGGGTCCCTCGCTGGAATCCCACCATTTATGGATAAACTTCTGCCTGCCTGGTCCTCATCCTGCCCTCCCTTCCCTTCCCTCTCCTCTCGATCCAGCTTTTTCTCAGGCTTTGGGGGCTTTTTCTTTCTCTTTTCCGTGCACCTTTAGTTCCTTATGTTATTCCCTGCTCTCTAACCAGAGACCAAAGCTCCCTTCTCTGAACATGTTCATGTGCTTGTCACCCAGGTTGTCTGTAACATTCAGTAATTACATTTTTTCTCCTGTCTCTGGAATTGTCAGCATTTTAGATGAAAGTAAACCGAAAATGTTTCTACTCTCTTAATCTCTTTTCTTCAAGTCCAAATCTTGTCACCTTCTGTTGTTGCTATCTACACACCTGCCTACAAAGGCTGGTTTTGGATTTGCACTTAACGTGCTGTTCTTCCGAGACCTTGCTGGGTTTTCCAGGGCTACTCGTGCAACCTGATTTCCTTTCCGTATTCTCTTTGTATGAGCTGTCTTGGTTTAATCGCTGAGCCTTGATTTAAAAATAAAATATCATCAGTCTGCTAAGCTCTGTCCCTTCTAGTAAAATTCCGGG
Source organism: Chionis minor (assembly GCA_013398295.1). Lineage (NCBI taxonomy): Eukaryota > Metazoa > Chordata > Aves > Charadriiformes > Chionidae > Chionis > Chionis minor. The sequence continues at coordinate 55,730 of VZSF01010214.1, read as the reverse complement.
GGTTCCACCCCTTCTTTTATTGTCATCTCTGCTCTTAATTTATGAGATTTAATGTGAGAGTCGCATTGATTAAAATCCACATTCTTTACCTGCTTTTATAAAATCATTAGGTTCTTCAGCTAGTGAGATAATTCAGACTGTCTCATCAGTGTCCAGCATATTCCTGATCACCCTGCTGTTTCTCTTACCCTAATTGCACGTAACTATATTCTTGATTAATAACCTCAGCGGAGTTGACCAGGCTGTGAGCTCACCACCACCCCCTCAACGTGCTGAATTACGTTGTCTCTCTTTTCAGATGTGTTTTCACCTTCCAAGTTTACTTCTTTCCCCATATTTATTTCCTGTTTTCTGACACTTTGGTGTCAATGTTGCTCAGATGAGGCGCCTTTGTGGGCCGGAGGAGCCGAGCCCGGAGGCGATGGTCGTCACCAAGTAACGGGGTAACGCTGGGCTCGTTTCGCTTCAGGCCGCGTCTCCACGACTGATGCGGTGGCTGGCACCAGCAGCACCCACCATCTGAGGGAGGGCAGGTGTCCCTGCTGTGCTGGTTTATCGCCACCATGCCCAGCCCAACCCATGGATTGGGAGGAGAGTGGCGTGAGGGCTCCAACGCCGCCCGGCACGCCGCAGAGACCACACGGGGTCAGACGAGCCCCACCGTAAGTGTCCCAGCAGAGAAAATCCCAGACGTGGCACAAGCTGCTGTGGTTAGTGTTTCCTTGGAGGACAGGTACCTCAATTCCCCTGCCATCACCAGAAGGCATGAAGGGGGCACCATCGCTGCCAGCGGGGACACAGCACGCTTTCTCGCAGACTTTAATCGAGGCATCAAGATGTCTTTCAGTTGCTTCCTGGAGTAGTTTCCACCGGGTGTTTTAATGGTGCTCTGAGCAGTTTGAATGCTTTGTCACAAGTTTAATGAGCGTGAGGTTATAAAAAAACCCATAATTAAATCCTGGTTTTGTAATTGGCAAAACTTACCAGGGGAGCTGCAGAGAACCATGGTGATGAGCAGAGCAGCGGTCAGCTTCGTGGCAGCGCGCCCCATACTCTGTGTGTTGTGGGTGAAGCCGGCGAGTGCCCGTTGCCGCTGGGCGCCGAGCGCCGGGATATATGTGTGGGGAATGACGCAAGGCGGTGGGAGCAGCGGGCCCGGCAGGTCCTGCAGCTGCGCCGGAACTGGATCCAGGTCACGCTGGTTTATGAAGTGGACAGGTGAAAAATGGGGGTGACCTGCGCTGGCCGCAGGTGCTGCCGCGGGGCCGGGAACAGGGAGCAGGGCGCTCCGGGGCCAGGGCTCACGCTGACGTGGCGCCTGGGCTCTGCGGGGTCCCACGCTCGGCACGAGCAGAGGGTGCTCTGCCCCGGGAGACACAGAACTGCAGCGGCCGATAAACTGCATCCAGCCATTTCATCCAAGGCACTTTCGAGGTCTTTTATTCCAGCCTTCTGATGTGATTTCATGCAGAACTGCTGCCACTTTTCTTGTATAATTATTCCTCTGTTGTTTTCCCTGCTTCTCTTCTGTAATTCCAGTTCTTCTCTAACGTTTCTTTATAAGCGTCATGATCTGTGGCTCAGAGAGATATATATATATATTAAAAAATGTATTAAAGAGTAGGCTGGTACATGAATAAAACTAATTGCACATTAAGGAAGAACATCTTTAATAGCTTCTTCTATACAGCTTTTCAGCTGCTCTCAGCCAAGTGCGCAGCGTCAAGGCAGGGAGAAATTACCTCCATAAACTCCGAATCGGCAGCTGAATCAGCGCTGTTGACAATCTTTGGAATAATATCACGTATCAGTATTTTTATCAGGGGGTTTCAGAGCCCATCGGCACTCAAGTAAAATGTGATGAAGTCATGGGGGGCCTGAAAGGAAACCGGTCCCCGGCTCCCCCCATAAAATGGGAGGTGGTTGGGGAGGGGTGTCCAGGGCCTCTGGGCATTATTGGAGGATATCGCTTATTTTTAGATGGGTGTAAAGAACTCCATAAACTGTGAATACCTGGTGACATTCATATAGGAGTGTAGAAATGTATTATTTTAATCTTTTTATGATGTGAAGTTAATTGTCTCGGTGACTACAGGATCGAAATATGAAATTATAACCAAAAAATCCTTCCTCAAAATGTTCTCATTAGTTTTTCTTGCTGTTTTTGGGACAGGTTGGCAGTAAAGGCCTTCAAGTTGTAAGCTGGCTTAGAGTGCGTTAACGAAGTCTTAACGTTCATTCTCCGGGTGGGTGTTCCCTCTCCCGAGCTTCAGTGGGAGGCTGCTCGCCGAAGGCGACCTGCCCGCAACGGGGAAGCGCAGAGGAGTTGGAGACGGGCGCCGCGTGGATCCCTCAGGAGCCGCAATGAAGGCGCCGGGGAGTGTAAGGAAACGTGGCGGCTGTGGGAGCTAGCACATAAGCAGCGCCTGCAGGAGATATGAAATCTAGGGACCAGCCCTGGGATTTGTACAGACACGATCCGCTGTTGCTTAGCTGGAATTCGGGAGGAAGCGCTGGCAGCCGGAGGCTGCTTCCCTCTCCTTGCCGAGGTGCTCAGCTCCCGGGGTGCTGCAGCGACGCTTTGCGCTCTTCCCTGGGCGCTGGGTCTGCTGGCTTAGGGTCAGTTTCCAAGCCAAACTGGGGGCCTGGGGGCATCTTTATTTTGTGCTCCAGCATGTCTGTGCGACAGTCAGAAGTTCCCGGGGCACAGAAAAGCTCTTTGGCCGGTTCTTGAGAACGTCCGTGGAACCGAGCGAGCAAAGTGCCGTTGGCCAGGCTGCGTACGCTGGGTTCCGGGTAATGCACTACAGCTTTTCCCTGCTGCACAGGTGGAAGCCACACAGTCCTCGAGATGGTTTTGTTTGTTGTACACGCGGAATTTCTTGGCAGAGAATTCCCGAGAAGAGGAAAGGGGTTTTATTCTCCTGTTTGCTTAGAAAATGGATTCTGTCTAGCCGGGAGCAAGCTGTGATGTTTAGCAAGCGGAGCCTGGCAGCAGCCGTCAGGCTGCGTGTGGCAGGACCGCAGGAGACTTGCAACCGCTGTGCCGGGAGCTCCGAGGAATCCCATTAGCCACTTGGCTTCAATGTTGTTCCTTATTATTCCCCACACTTTAAAAGAAAGAAGTCTTCAACTGTTGAAAAAATAAACGTGGTCTCAGAAGGCATCTGCTGTGCCCTTGTGCCTTTGGCCTTGCTGCCCTGGCAGCGCCGTGGCCGCAGGCAGCGGAGCAGGGCCCGGCACAGCACAGCCCCCGGCCAGCCCGGCTCCTGGGCTCCTCACCCACCAGCTCCGGCCACCCCAGAGCACCGAGACCGGAGAGTGTTGCAGGATTCCCGGGACGCAGGCTAACTCCATGCTTTGCGTTGTGGCCGTTCCGTTTCTGCAAGTTTAAAGAATTCCATTTGAAAAGCTCCAGGGAGGTTTTGCCACCAGCTGTCCTGGCAGGAGCTTGTCCTGATTTCTGCATCCTTGGAGCTCATCCCACTGGCAGTGAAGAAGGGTGCCATTGAAAATGAGGGTTTTTTTTCATGTTCTTCTGGTTTAAAACAAAGAATGTATATAATTCTATTTTAAAAGAGTGTGAATTTCAGATTTGCCTCAATTAGTGACAAGCAGCTTAACGAGGTCTGTGATGGATGGGAGGGGAGTACATCCTCTCATGGCACATGCATCCCATCATTATCTTTGTGCTGGAACTGTGACGCTAAAAGCCCCGTTCCCGTTACAGGGACACAGCAGCGCTGCGGGACGATGGCACCCCGTGGTTTTCTCGCTCTGAATACGTTCTTATTGTGAGCACGGGCGGTGTCGGGGGCACGGGTTGCCCAGAGCTGGTGGAGCCTCCTCCCTCGGGGACGCTCAGAAGCTGCCTGGCCGCGGGCACGGGGCTGCAGGTGGCCCTGCTGGGCCGGCCGAGCCGACTCCGGAGCTGCCTCCCCACCCCAGCCAGCCTGTTCCGGGCATTATTTCCCTGCCAGCTGTGCAGGTGCCGAGCGCTTCTCTGCCCGAGGGGCTCGGCGCTTTCAAACGGGGAAGCTGCAAAAAACCAGCTGTCCTATTCCCCATCCCCCCCGGCTGCCCCCCAAAAAAGAAGAAAACTCCCAGTAGAAGATGTATTTGGATGAAAATAAGCTTCTAGAGTCCTTGAAAAGAGCCGTGATGGCCCTGGAGGTAGGAAACAGTATTTGAAAATATGTATCCCTTGGCAAGGACCGCTGAGCTGGATTTTCACTGTAAGCAACTTAATGCCATTTGGGGGTTTTTCTGAAAGTGTTTGTTTTTCTTCTCTTCCTACTGCTGGCAATATTGTCAGCAATCGGGTCACTAGAATCTGGTTTAATTAATAATAATATTTTTAGGCTAATCCCTGAACAATAATCCCTGAAAGGATAAAAACTGGGTCCAAACTTTATTGAAAAGACTCCTCTGTACTCCGGAGCGCGTCCCATCATGTGCCAGAGGTGGCCTCTGCCCGTGTGCGCAGAGGTGACAGCTGGCGACCATGAGGAGGAGGGTGTGAAAGCCATAGGGTTTAGCAGCTGCTTTATCGCAGCGTCTTCCCTCTCAGCCAGCAAAGCCCCTTTTAAAGACAAGAGGGTTTTCTTGCCCGAGCAACGTCGCAGCTGCGCCGCGTCCTCCCTTCTCGGCCGCTGCTGGAGTCCGACCGGCGCCGCTCCAGGCCAACGCCACCTTCCCCGGGAGGGTGTCCCAGCTGGGACACACGGGCTCTGCTGCTCCCTGTGCAAGTGAGATGGGGGTGATGGCACCAAGACAGCTATTTTTATGTGTCCCTACTGTTAAGACACAGGTAAGTTTCAACAAATTTGCTGTTGAAGACACTGGGGTATGTGAAAGTAGGCGGTGAGTATTTAGTTGGGTTGTGTCTCGTGGCTGGCAGGGGTTGGATAACCTAGAAAGCACACAAATAAACATCTTGCCTCCTTAATTCCCATTTATAACCCAGCCATTGAAAGATTTACCTGTTGGCTTGTCTTGCAGCAGATGGGCACAGAAGCAAGTTCATGCGCGCGGTGAGTTCTGCAGCTCCTCTGCGTGGGTTTTCCCCTCGTCTGTAGGGTGCCAGGGTGGAAACTGGTGGGACGGTCTGTTGGGTGGCTGGGCCCAGTCCTGCCCCGTGCAGCACTCCCCAGCCGCGGTGCTCAGCCACAGCACGGGCTGGACACGGCACAGCGAGGCCCTCCCTAAGCACATCCCAAAGGCATTTATTTCCGTTCCCAGAAATCCTTCCTGCCTCTGCTTTGCGGAAATGAAGCTGTTGGGTTTCAGTGACGGCATTGGGGAAGCCAGGAGAGGGGCACAACTTCAAACTGAGCCAGGTAAGGGGTTTATTTCCACGACGGAGAGGCCCGTTTGAGCACAGCAGATCCTCATGTGCTATTTGCCCATTCTGCGATTCCAGAACCTCTAACCTATCTGGGAGGGGAAAGCACAGGCTCACATATCCCTCCTTCTCCCTGCTGCCCTCAGGAGTAGTTCTGGCAGCGGTGCCCCCATGATTCTCACTTTGTACCAAACAAGCATTAAGCTAAACTTCATTTTGGGGGATTTACTTCTATTTCTTATTTTGCGTCCAGGTGCATGTAACTTTAGCCCTTTTGCAACCATTTTGCATGCTGATTTCCGGTATCCCGCAGGCTACTCGTCACCCACAGCTCTCAGGCTGCGGAACGCCAGTCCCGGGAAGGAGGCAGGGCTGCATCCGGAGAACAGCGCTCGCTGGGCGTTTGGGGCTGCATCCAGGAGGTAACTCCGAAGCCGTGTTCTTTCAGAAGTCATAGCTTAACCTTCCTCCAGGACATCAGTGAGCATTTTAGGCTAAAGGCACACAGAAAAAGGATTAATAAACACCGTGTTCTCAAGGCAAGAAGCAGCAGAATTTGGCTTGACCTGCCCCAGGGGGATTGTTCGTCTGTTTGTTGTTCCAGGAGTCAAGGCTTCCTGCAGTGCAAACAAGTGCCTCGAGGACAGGCAGCCACCTGGGCTGAAAGGGAGCAGCCGGGCAGGGGGAGGAAGCGCTTGGCCCTTGGGAATGGCACGTTACACCTAGACACCGGGGAAGCCGATTTCGCCACAGCGGGCAGTTTCTTCCCACAGACATTTCAACAGGGGAGACGACGGACCTGCATTCAGGTCTTCACGGAGGGTCTTGTCCCCAGATCTCTGCCGACCCCCTTGAGGGATGCAGCGCCCGAACCAGGTCTCTGGCAACGCTCTCTCTTCCCCAGGTCGGGGTGCTTCGCCCAGACAGCGTCAGTGTGGCTCCATTCTCTTCAAACCTTCCTGCTCTTGTCCCTTCTCCAACCACAACTGCAGTCTCTCTGTGTCCGAGCTGAACACGGAGGCTACCCTGGACACGGCTGTTCTCCTTGGACGCAGCCATAGCCTCTGAGGAGGGAGACCAGGAAAGGCATCAGTCACTGTGCTCCAGCTGCAGAACAGCCACACAGGCTAGATTTATTTTAATTCAAAGGATGAAGGATTATCAGATGTTTAATATAGGAAAGGGAATGCCAGAGTAAGTCGTAAGTATAAACGGGCAGAGGCAGTGAGGCTGTGGCTGGGATGCCAGGCTCTCGTACATTCTTGAAAGTAATTTTTAATAGTCCTACTCGCTTGAAACTAGCTTTTCTTGCTCGATTTTCAGCACCTCTGAACCCAAATAGGACTGGTATCCCATCTGAAAACAAAGCTGGAGGAAATGCTTTGAAATGGCAGTGATCCTGAGGATGTGTTGAGGCCCTGGTTCATCTTCCTAGTCCTGATCACGTACCACTGAGAAGACCTGGTAAGAAAGGTCCCCGTCTTTATAAAAATTAAGACAAATACCTGAAATCAAGAGTTAAAATCTTTCTTAAGATCTTGAGGTTGTGATTTCCTAGGATTTTTACTTGTGTTTTTAAATACCAGTGCTCCAGTTCTATAGTGTGACTGAAGTCCCTGCTCCATCTGGTGGTAGCAGATCTGAGTATTTTCTGAAGTTGCCGGGATGTAGGTTAGCTCAAGATGAATTCAGGACATGTATTCCTTAGCAAAGATTTCTGGGAATATATCATCTGGCCAAAGTCCCTCTTCCAATTTCCAGAAACAAAAGAAGAAATTAAAACAAGTCAACAAATTCTGTAGGGTTACCAAAGCACAAATATTTTGCACTGTAGCAGGAGTCATGAAGTTCTTCCTAGAGAGAACATTCCTATCTCGAGGAAACAGTGCAAAAAGCTACGCCAACAGATTCCAAAATACTGTAGATCTTTCTAATAAAAAGTAATGATGAGTGCAAAAGAGAAGCCCAGAGGAGATGGTTTAAATCACTTTTATCAAACTGTCAGACATTGAAATAGCATTAAACTGTAAAATTTTTGCCATTTCAGCAAGCTTTCTTACAAAAAGTTTACGTTCATTCTAAGATATAAAACAATCTACAGAGCATCTATCAAAGTACAGTCATCTCACAGATAAAACCACAGATCAATAGCACAACATCTACCAGTATTTAAATACAAAACCCCACATCATTTTGAAGACATTTGCTTGCAAACAGTTCAGTAACTGGATGCACAAGGAAAGGTAGAAGTCTCCTTACACATGGTATCGTCTCCTTAAGGTGTTTTTTTTTAAAGGACCGAGCTGTACGTACACAGAAAGGATGTTCAGTCCTCTGCATAGTGAAATCGCAGCCGTGAACACTCGCCCATCTTTAAAACAAATCAAGCAGCAAGACAAAGACGAGTCGGAGGCAAGAACCATATAGGTTGCCTGATTTGTGGAAGAGACTTCCATAACAATCTACAGAAACTAATGTAACTGTTCCCCTTAAAATCTTCCCTTAAAAAAAGGGAATCTTCCCTTAAAAAGTTCTGTTCTGCTGAGAGCTCTACTTGCCCTGACAGGACCTTGGCACGGAGAAGACACAAGTGCTTGTGCCGTTTGCAAGGCAGATGTAGAAAGAATGACTGAAACACAAAGTGCTCTTGGACCTGAAATTCCAAGCTGGCATTTTGCTGTTAAGAGGACATTGTTTTGGTAACAGTCCATTTGACACTGCCCTATCGAACACGAAGTGCAAAACGGGCCTAGAAATAAAACCAGCTTTGATGGCGCACAAGTGAAACAGCCAGGGGGAGAAAAGAGGGATTAAGGTTAAACTCATTCTTTCAATCCAATCTGTGCCACAGACATGGAGTTTGAATTAGAGAAATAAAATTCTATCACAACCTTTGTTCCAGGCTTCATGAAGAGAAATTGTACCACAAAGCCTGCTTACGCCGCCCTGGGTAGTGCTGGAGACATGATTGCACTGCGGGTCAGATCTCTCCAACAACTGAAGAAGGATAATAAAATCCTCAGGGTTTCCAGCCTGAGCCGTAGCAATATCGCTGTCAATCTAGCTTATGCACGTAATTGCACTTGGTGTTGGCATAAAGTGTATTGCTGAAAAATGAAACTATGGATATCATTTTGCAATTTGCAGGCGGTGATGAAGACCACACCTGCCAATATCTTTCTTCTGGAGAACATCACTAGTGCATTTTTGGGTTTTGCACAAGACATTAGGAAACGTTTCCCCACCGAAAGGGTCATTGGGCATTGGAACCACCCCTGGAGGTATTTAAAAGATGCGGAGATGCGGTGCTCAGGGACGTGGTTCAGCGGTGAATGTGGCAGCGTGAGGGTTACAGTTGGACTCAATGAGCTGAAAGGGCTTTTCCAACCCAAACGGCTCTACAGTTCCGTGTTTGCAGCGGTCCTCGGCCGTACGAGTACTCTGCCTTCAGCCGCGATGCAGGCAGGGACAGGACAGACTTACATCCATCTGCTGCTGGCAGCTGCTACCAGGCCTGCTTGGCTGCAGAGGGGAGAATCACACAGCTTTAGGTGGTGCCATCTCTTCACCTAAAAGCCTAAATCTTTGCCAGCTTAAAGCTAAGGGTAAAAGGAGATGCGTCTTTCCAAGGCAGTATCTCCCAAAAGCGTGCTGTTTTGCCTAACAGTGAGAAAATAAGCCCCAAAACCAGAAAATGCAAGAGGCCTACTAAGAGCTGACATTTATTCAATGCTAATATGGAAAGATTTACAGATGCTGAACAGTAATTCTTTTCTCACCTAGAGAGAGAAATGCATACCGACTGCTCCACAAGAAACAGCTGCTGCCCACCTCAGTACTTTTTCAGGCTGTATGGCAGACCCAGAACCGATTTGGCACCTGGAAACGGCGGGGAATTCCACACAGCAGAGCTTGTGCGCTTAAAGTAGCGTGGTTTGCTTTTGTAAAAGATGTCCTCCAGCTTGGGGCTTGCGATCGACCCAAAGAGCGCGTCAACATTGGGAGGGTTGTAGTACTGGCGGATTACAGCTTGGCTAAGCTGATTCTCTGGAGAAACAAAAGATTACATTTTCATTAATTTTAATTGAAATTGCTCTGTAGGCTGTTTGCATGCAGTGTGTCCCAGCTCTCCTCCTCTCTAATCACACCGAGATCACCCGTGGGAGAAATCAGCAGTATTTGGTGTTTTAAGGCACCCTGTTTAAGCCTAAAGATTCACCACAGATCACCTGGAGGGCAAATACTGCATGTACTGAATTCTGTCCGGGAACTAGAATGAGTTTGCAAGCAAGATTTCTCAGCTTTTCTTCCTGCAGATACCATCAGTTTCCCTGCTGCTTCTTAGCTTCCCTGGGGTAGGTGGAATACGAAATCATGGAACTGAGTATTTCAGAAGCAGAACAACAGCTGGTCTGAAATCTGGTCCACGACATCTGGCATTACTTTGCTTTTTGAAGCCAAATCCATGTCACACGAGCTCAAGGCCAGAGCACTAGTTCATAATTACTCCTTTCACATTGGCAAAATGACACCAGCAGCTCTGTTAAAGCAGTTTAAAGGAGTATTTGTTCCCCAACATTGCCACAAGAAGATTCCCAGGTGGTAGAGGAGCCCGACTCAGCGCTCCAGCCACACTGCTGGAGATCAGTACTTTTAGCTACAGTGTGCAAGTAGGAGACACTGGGCAAAATCTTCCACCAGTCCTTACTCTCTGTTGCAGCAGAGCTGCAGGAGGGTTTGCTGGGGGCTCTCGGGACAGACACCAGCCTGCTGCACATACCAGTGGCCCAGGCAGGGATTGGCTTGCGAGGCTGGCTTTCATCATCAGTGGAGTCATCGCTGTTCAGATCCATCCCGTAGTTGTCTGGATTGACCTTGATGGGCTTTGGATCTTTCTGGGCCTGTGGAGTCATCTGGTATGAATTGCAGGGAGGTGAATTCTGCAAGACAAATATATTCCACAGGCATTAAATGCAACAGCACTGCTACGCTTCCGAGTTGCGGTTACTTGTCGATTACGATACCTCAGTTTTCCACCTTTACCACATAAGTGCAAAACCTGAAGTTTGGCAGTTCTAAAGTTTTGACCCAATTATGACTTTGCATTGCCAGCTCCTGTTTAATTAGGCTGCATAATTGGCTTCGAATGACATGAACAAGCCAGCAATAGATGCATCTAGTATGCATACAGCAGTTCCATTCAAGTCAAGCAATTGAATTGTTACGTCCTCAAAGCTGGAGCTGAGTAATGTGCTTTAAATACAAGCAAAATTCTGGGCTTGTTTAATAACGTTAAACTGATTATTACCACATAGAGCATATGCACGTAACAGCTCAGGACAAGTTGTATCATAATTTTTATGGGAACAGCATGACTGAGAAATGCAAGTGGTGAAGAAAAACTTAAACCAGCAAATTTCACCAAAACATCTCGAGAGAGCTGGAAATAAATTTTCTTCTCCGTAAGAGGCTGCCTTTGCGGCTCTGTGTCCATTAACATTAACCTGTATTTCACTGATTTTTGCATGGAAAGATTGAAATATGTAGCTTTGCAAGGAGATAAAGATCCATATATTTGCTGTCAATGTTCAAGACAGGCACTTCCACCTGCAGGTTTTCCTCGAGTTCTGCCCTAGGGAGGCCGGACCGCGGCCCTGTTCCGCAGGCTGTGCTGCCATCCGGCGGCTGCTCCCAGCGCTGAGCGCTCAGCTCCACTGCTGCCCACGAGGTTCACCAGCGTTTAAAGAGGAGCAGCTCAGGCAAGGCAACGTTACAGCTGCTGCCTCAGCCGGACGAGGAAACCCTTGCAACTGCTTGCTGCTTCCCCTCCCTCCTTTTAACTCCCCAAAGTCATCTAAATACTCAAGGTCACCAGGAGTCCACCTCAGATAACCAGGAAAAAAGGTTTACTGAATCCCTTCGTTATTGAAAGGGAATATAAAAAGCAGAGTGTAAAACTGCCCATTGTAACAGCATGTCAGCGCTGGAATCAAAGTTCTCTGGTGTCATCCCTTAAGGAAATTTCACCAGAGAGAGCAGAATTACCTCTTTATTTTCTAGGTGCTGTGTTTGGGCTCTATCTTTAGCCTTTTGTTCCTCTGGCAGTTTCTTCTGTTCTCGCTCCTGTCTCTTCATCTCTGATAGCCTATGCTCCTCCTGCTGGCAAGCCGACATCACAAATTAATTAATCTTACAAACTAAGCTACACTGTTAGTCAAGGGATCATTTTTTTTCATCTAATTGCACGTCTTTGTTGGTTATGACGCTGAGGAGCGCTTTGAACACAGTGCAGACAGTGAACAAGTGCAATGCGACAGTTTGAACTCTCCTCAAAGTGGCACAAACACATTCACCTTCCCGTTTAAGAGCATTAGTTGCTACTTCTGCCAGTGCAACGGCCTCACGCTTTGAAAAACTCGCTACTGACTTCACCTTCAGAACAGGAACATCAGAACACAGCTGACATCTGCAGATGGCCAAGTCTACGCTACTGAGCTTTTTAAACTACTAAACAGCTTTACAGGCCAAGCGGCCCCACTGTACAGCACCATCCCAAACAGGGCAAAGGAACGTCCCCTGTGAACGCTTGGGTTTTCCTGCTGGATCTAAAGGAAGCCAAGAGGCTGCTGACTCAAACAGCAGATTTCTAAAATCAAGTGAAATGAATCCCACCCAGTCTTAGTGGCACGACAAGTAGCACAGAGGTCCGCACCAGCTGCCTGCCAGCTTCACAGCAGCGGCCTGAGGGGCGTGCTGGGCATGCAGGGCCCCCACCGAGGAATTCCGCTCCTGAAGGTGGCTGGACAACTGCTGTCAGGGTGCTCATACCACAGCTCTGCCAAGTGGGGGTGACAATGATTTCAGGCAAGCCTTGGACAATTTCCAACCGACTATTTCAACCTTCTGTTCTTTCTCACAAATAGTCTTGAAAGTGCAAGTTCTCCCAGATCTTACATAAACCAAAAAGCAACAGTCCAAATAGCAAAGGGTTTGCTATACCAATTCCCAGCAATTACTGTGGGCAAATCCTTCAGAAGGGAGGTCCAAAAGCTACCTGAACAACATCTGCGGGCTTTATCTCTGCTCCAGTGAAAATGCATGCTGTGAATTAAGCAAAACCCTTAAGCCTGAGCCTATCCCGCTGCAGTTGCTTTATTCAAATTATCCGTGCCATTTGCATGGACCTCTTCAACACCACAAGCAAAAATGCCTGCTTAGTAATCTATGCTTGCATGACTGTTGCAGAAAACCTGACAAAGTTTACAGTTTGCACTTTGGTTCTGCTGAAGGTGGCACAAATGTAAAATTGAGACATTGCTTCTAAAAAGTCTGGGATTAATTACGGTTTGATATCAAGAGGTACAGATACACACAGGGACAGAAAGGGGGGAAAGGCAAAAACCTCACTTCAACTCAACGCGTGTCTTATCTGTCCTTTCTTCTTGCACTGCTGCCATCAAAGAGAGCGGGCAGACCTTCTGAAACAGCCAGAGGCCAGACTCCGGGTAAGAGCACCTTTGGGCGGCTCAGTTGTTCAGAAACGCAACAACTCATTCATCAGGGTCCTTGATGGCGCCACAGCTCGGCTGCTCCTAACAGTAACGGCTACTGAAGTCAGAGCCACGAGGGTCTCCCCAGCTACAAGAAGAGAGTACTCACTTCTGCCTTCTCCTTGTGGAGCTGTTCCTTAGCAGCCAGCGCTTCCTTCTGCAGCTGCGCAGCCTTCTCCTGATGTTCGCGCAGCCTGGAACCAAAGCAACCACAGACCATTACCCTCACAGCCGTGCGGGGTACCCTGCTGCAAAGCTTTACCTCACAGCTTTCCCGGGCGCTCCCCACCACGCTTCCCACATCATTCAGCCCAGAATTTCTTCTCGGCAGCTCGGTACCCGCGATGGTCCAGAGTTGCACTGACAGCAGAAAGTAGCCCCTCGCTGCTAGCACCCTCTCTTCTGCTTCTTTTCCTAGTCCCAGCGTAGAATTTAGTACATAAATGGATATTGCCTTACTTTTCTGCCTGGATCCTCTCCTGTTCCCTCTTCCTCTCCAGCTCTCTCTCTGCAGCCAGCTGTTTCTCTCTCTCCTGTTCTGCCAGTCTCTGTTCAGCAATCTTCCTGGCACGTTCCTGCTCCTGTTCCTTCCTCTTCTGCATTAGCTCTTTGTGCCGACGTTCCTCCTCCTCCTAGTAAGCCCAAGAAGGCAATTACTCACCGTACATTGTGCAGGAGCAGGCTCCAGAGTAAAGGAGCAGAACACCTCGGCTGACCGAGTCTCTGGCACCTGCCGCTACACAGCAGGGAAACAACCTGGGTTCACGTCCCCGCGTTTTCAAGGGAGGTGCACCATTTTTCAGCTATTTCAATGCTGGCCTTTCCCGGCCCACAACGTACCCCAAGGAGCCTAATGGCCACCATGCTCTGGGTCTCCGAGAGACAGGTTTAACTGAGAGATTTTAATACTTGCCGAACCCCAAATTAGTCATTAGCAAGAATCTGTCCAGGACTGCAGAAGGAATGTGGGTCACAGCCACCACTGCCAGCTTACGGCATATCGCAAGAGGAAGCAGGAAGCACAACGCTGCAGAGAGCTTTAAGGACAAAGCCTCTGCACTACAGGAATTCGCACTCGGCTGGTGTTAGTGCTCCCGCTGGATTCCCCGCTTACAAAGCCTGTGGCAGATTGCAGCCATCCTAATGGCATGCAGGATGATAGGACGGGCTCCAGCACAGACCTGCTGCAGTGCTTTTTGTCTTCTGGCCTCTTCTTCTTGCTTGCGCCGGGCCTCTGCTTCTTCCATTTTTTTGGCAGCTGCTTTCTTTTTGATCTTCTCTTCTGCCAACCTTTCTTCCCGCACCTGAGACACACACAGAGCCAGCTGAACACCTGCGCTCAGAGAGGGCAGTTCTCTGCTCGTGAAATATCACAGCAGTGAGGCCCAGAGACGCAGAGCTCCCACCTTCTCACGGGACAAAAGCTTCCCTTTGTGCCACCAGGAGCCAGCGGGGCCTGGGCTTTATTTCAAAAAGGTAATATTTAGGGAAATTACCTTCTTTTGCATCACCACAGGCAGAGCTGATCCTATTCTGGTATTTATACATCTAATACCACAAAAGCCATCAGAATATATTCTCAGAACCATGAAATAAGAAAACCAGATGGAGATAATTAAAGCAGACAAATGACTGCTATGGTCACATGTGCAAATTTTTTCCAAGGGTCTCAGATACAAGGAAGTCTGGAGGAATAATGTTTATTTTCAACTCTTCATCTATTAGTCAGATGGGAGAACAACTTCAAGCAGATAAAGCCTCAGGGCCATTAGGCTGGCTTTATCTGCTCAAAGGTCTTACTCCCATCTGACTAACACAGCCTTAATAAAGCCCATTTAGATTCATAATTCTGGAAAATAAGTGTTTTCATCTGCCGTTTGCTGTAACCAAGAGAAAGGCAGTCACTCAGAAGTTTCTGGAAAGATCTTTGTTCAACCATTCTCCAGTCCTTTCTTTAGATTTCAGCAGCCTCAGTTCCTCTCTTTCTGGAAGGCACATTCACATGGCATCATCTACCTCAATAGACTACTTCATTTATTCTCCCAGATAAGCTCTATAGGTTTATGGGGCCTTACCTTCTCAGACTTCTCATCAAACAGAGCTATCTTCTGCTCAATGCGCCTTTTCCTCTCTTCCTCTATTTGCTCTGCCCGTTCCCGAGCTTGCAACACTTTGCGGAGGCGCTCCTCACGCTTCCTGTAGGACACAGGGCAGCTTTATCATTGCGGTACAGCTAGAGGAGTTCCTTACAACTCGGATACAAGGCCAACAGACACAGCACGAAATTCAATGAACCAAATACACCATTCATTTAAACCTCAGCAATGTTTTTAAGCTCCACCTGAGACCGAGTACTTAAGGCAAAAAGCTGAAGAAGCAGCCAGCTAGGATAGCCGACTTTTTATTAGCATTCTAGACAGATACTACCAGAACAAATACTGTCTTTGTGGGGTGAGAGCAAGCCAACAAGAATTTTTGCTGCATGTATGGACTCTGCAAGATAAAAGACCTAGAAATAGGGACCTACAGGCACAGAGAGAGCAGTCCGGACGAGGGAGAAAGCATATACTCACAGCTTTGCCTCTTCTAGTCGCCGTTTCTTTTCTTCCTCCAGTTTTTGTTTTCTCATCTGCTCGGCTTCTTGCTTTTTCCTCAGAGTCTCCAGCTTCTGTCTCTCCTTTTCCTGAGGTGGAATGAACTGTTATTACATGCATCTGCCAGGGTTTCTTTCTCCCTCAACTTGCTCAGGTTCAGTAAGGGCCCAGGGTAACACCAAGGAAGTGCAGCCAGAACCAAAGGACGGTAACAGGCCTGAAACAGAGCTCAGTAGCCTGTGATGTGGTCGTGGGTGCTGGGGAACAGATGCGATGGCAAACAAGACAGCAGCGCTGATCTTAGCAAGCAAGACAAGAAACTGGGCACTTGAAACAGAAGCATTAGCTCCTGACGTCCAGGCAGCTTCCGCAGAGATTGCGGACAGACAGCACTGGGATTTATGTTGGTAAAAAGAACCAAAAAAGCAGCGCTCGGGCTTGGCAATGATACTGACTTCCTGCAGCGAGTGTAGGGGACAGATGGTGCTCTAGGAAACACCTTGCTTACTTCAACTCAGAGCTCCCGCTGGCGTCTTTGCTTCCCACAAAGCTTTAGCTCATGGTAAACCAGCAGCATTTAGACAGAGCACTTACAGCTTGTTTCAAGCACACAGTCAGCCCCATATGTCATCTAGACAGAAACGCAGACTTTTTTCTTATCTTCCTAAACAGTCCCGCTAACTCAGCCCAAGTACACTGTCAATAAGGAGAGCGAGATCCAGCCATCACTACGGTCACAGCAAGCAGATTCAGATAAACTAGTTTAATACCAGACTAGATACTGCAGGTGCCTAATTATGACAGGCCTGGTCTTAGTACAGACTCACTTATAAGCATGGTGAAATATTCAGTGATTACTTTATGCTGGTCTCCATGTTGTAAATGACTCGTGTTATTAATATCCAAACCAGCTAATTTAAAACTAACAATTGTAACCGATTGCTCTGGTGCTATTTAGTTACGTTTAGCCCCCACACAAATAAAGTCCTGAGGGGAAGTTGCCTGCACTGGAGTGAAACGCAAAATATACCATTCAATGAACCGACAGCAACAAAGGATGCGCTAGTCAGTTTTCAAAATCCCCTTGATTTTCATTTCCCAGTTTTCATTCCCGACTGTTACTTGCTAACACCACAGGGGAATGCTACACTAATAAAGATTAGAGTCCATATTAGAACTCTTTAGGAAGCTGACTAATTACAATTTTATTTAATTTATGTAAGTGTAAACAGACAGCTTGAAGTTACTTCTTAGTTTAATATGGGTTGAAAAGTTTCTTTCACCTCCGTGATTTAACTTAGACACTCATCAAACCCTGTCATATGGCTTACGACAGGCTCGTCTTACCTTGGGATCAGACCGGAGAGGAGTATTGTACCTGATGAAAGATTTTATTAGTCCATTTCTCCCCACGGAGCTTGGCGTCATGAGGAGCTGGTTCTTCTGCACGGTGTGCAAAAACGTTTTGAAAGGACGTACAACCTACAGGAGGAATGCCAAAAACAATCCTCAGGAGCGTCAGCAAGAAACAGGTCTTGGTGTCTAGAAGCTACATCAGGGCTACTGATGTACATCAAGGCTCTTACTTTGCTGGCTGGAAAGGCAGGGGATGGGATCTTTCTTTTCGGAGGAGAAAGCCTTCCATCTTCTCCTTGCTGATTGTCATAGCACTCATCCACAGCTCTTTTGTAACTCGGCTGTCTCCTGCAAGAAAAATATCGCCCATCATACACAGCAAACCCTCCCGATTGTCTCAAAGTCAGGTTGAAAACAGGTCGTAAGGCTATCCGAGCTTAAAGATATTTCATTGCGTGTGCACAAGTAGATACCCAATAAAAAATTTCTAGAAAATACAAATTAAATCCTCTTTTCATAAAGGCAGAGAAAACTTACTGCAAAAGTTTCATAGTCACAAAACACTGAAGCCATTTAGCAACATTTCAGTGTTGAACCCGCTTCGAACTGGCCTACAGATCTCCAAAGGCACTTTCCAAC
Organism: Chionis minor; assembly: GCA_013398295.1. NCBI lineage: Eukaryota > Metazoa > Chordata > Aves > Charadriiformes > Chionidae > Chionis > Chionis minor. Next base: position 38,247 of record VZSF01010214.1, on the reverse strand, counting down.
GGGAACAAGTCTGTGAACATACCTGGCACTCTGGGGTGGTTCCTGGGTCTCCCCATGCTTATTTAAGTTGCTTTCTGAAAGAAAACATAGTTATACAGTTAGTTCTAGCTGGGAAAAAAAAATCCCTTCCAGCACAGCTTTGAAAGCAGACAACAGATTCAGCAGCTCACTAAAAAGCGAAAGACCTTGCCATGAATTATGCACAGCAAGAGCTTTCTTGCTTTCGGCACGCAACCACGCAGCGCCGTTCCAACCCAGACCCCCCAAATAAAGCAGAGCTATCTACAGTAATCCGGGGGAAGCAGCTCACACTAATGCAGCCTGCTGTGTTCAGCACAGGCACAGAGCAACTGCTTGCTCCAGAAACAGGGTTCAACTCGGCTCCCCATCACCTGGAGAACATGCACCCCTCCACCGTCATTACATCTATTCCCATGTGCTTCCCAGGGTGGAAAATAACTCCAGCACAGAATTCCCTAACTGCTAATCTCTCGAAACAAATCCCTGCTTGTCAAAGTTTAGATTAGTCTTTCAAACTGGGCTCTCAAATCAACTAGCCAATCTTTCAAACTTCCCAGTCAGCCTCCCAGCAAAGTGGTGACTTGTTAAAATTCTGACACAAAAATCCTTTGGAAGCTACCATTGTTGTTTGTCTCCTCCAGCTCTTTGTTTCTGCTGATGGTCCGAGAGCGAAGAGACATTCGTGGACTTTGGGGATTCTGTAGGAAAACCAAATGAGTTTCAGCACAATTCTCACACAGAGACAACCAATAACTGTTTCAAATCGCGCTGTCATTTTGCCAAGGACACCGTCTGCAATATTACCCGAGAATGCAAAGGGACGTGCATAGTGTGAAGTATTGGTACTAGTACCCAGAGCAAAGTCCTAACCTCCAGCTGTGAAAAACACCTCGGGACACCACCTCGGTGAATTCCGCAGTACCATGCCATCACTAGAAGCACAGACATTAACAGAACACGAGTATCTGCAATGAGGGATGCACTGCTTAAACTGAACAAACTCATAAACTATTAAGGGACAAAAGCATTTCAGCTGGAAATCTGTTTATGTTTGCTGGAGCTCCACCAAAGAGTCAGGCAGCGCTCGTTTGACCTAGCAGTGATGAATGGGCAAACAGGGAGACGGCAAAGACAAACAGCTCCTTTCCTTGATTTATCTGTTTCTGCTATGAATGTGATATGCATTGCTACTTTCCGCCTTCGCGGTTATACTGATACATGATTACTGCTGCTGCGATGATGGTTTTATAGTTTAATACGCCTGTGAGAGCAGGCAACAGCTTTTGGAATCTGCACTCTGCTAGCAATGCAGACACTAACTCCACTCCCCAAACCTCTGCTGGCCAGCATGTAGGCTGGCAGGCACAAAGGAATGCGGAAGAGAAGAAAAAGGAAGCATGGAAACTTTATCCTCCCCAAAAGCTTCCGAGGGGTTTTATCCTAAGGTGAGGTATAGGAAGCACCTCGTAGCCCAGCAGGCAGGTAGGGTAACCCAGAGACAGGCTGCCGGGTCCCACTCCCACCAGCAGCAGTGGAGAAATAAAAGATGAGGGTCAAGGACGTATCAAATACACTACCTGGACTGGAGTGTATTTAGATATTCACCAAGGTACAGAAACAAGAGACAAGTCCTCTATTCACAGATCTGCAAAGCAGCCTGTTCATTTTTCTCTTCTTCCCATATTCCCCTTAAGCATTTCTACAACTGTAACTCAGGCAAGCTATAAATCCAGAGGCGCTAGGAAAGACAAATTTGAACTTTCGTCGCTCTACTGACAAGCCCAGCCATAAAAGCATCCATCTGCCTGTCCTTGCTCACAGAAGCACCTAAGGCCACAGAGCTCCACTCCATTAAGTCAGTCTGTGCGTATTGAAACTGTTCTGGACAAAACATGGCCATGATCCTGGTATTTTTTCCTCAGGAGGCAGTGAGAATTGTGGAGGGAAATGGTTTGACCTGAGTGATATTTACAAATTTCTGTGCTTGTCTTAAGACAAACTGACAAGCTTGGAATAACCTGCTGGACTAATAAACAGGTCAAAAGAAGTTATAACGATACAGAAACAGTAATAGTGTACAAACTCTGCCCGACTGAAAAAAAATTCCCTGAATTATAAGAAGGTTATTTATCTGTATAGATTCAGGATTGAATTTTCATACAACTGATCTCCAGCAAGACTCGACTCTGAACGCCAGCGATACCAAGGCACTATTCAGCGCTGACGTGCATCGACCCATCACTTACATTTAAATGTATTTATGCAAAATGACAGAGAATGCTATTTTCTAGTCAAAGCTAACCTTCCTTGGCTTTAAAAGCACCTGAAATTGTAACACCACACCAACAGAATACCTCTACTTGCATCCCAAAGAAGCCTCACGTCACATGTGCTCATCTTCCAAACAAAACTTCACTGGTTTTTGTTTTGCCAATTGTGGAACATTGCAATTAAAACAGACTTGAGAATCTCAGACTTTGCCAAGTCTGTGCATTGGAACCAGGGAGGCTGTGGATAGGCTCCGGCACGTATGGGAGCCGAGTGCACTATTCCTCTTTTTATTTGAGTTCAATGCAGCAGGTTGACCGAGTCGGCTACGTGTGGCCACAGCTCCTTAACTCCCCAGGAACAAATGGGAGATGTTTCAACACGTTTTGCTCACAAGTCCACACAAACAGAAATGCTTTTAATCTCTGCTCAAATCTTACCGACTTGGAGGGGGTACAAGGTCCAGGAGAATGCCTAGAAAAAAAATAAAGAGAAAAGGCAGCCACATTTAATAACATCACGGAAACGGGGAAACCACTTGTTGTCTGTGAGCAGCGTGTTTTATACCAAGAACGTCAGTGTAAAGAAGTTGTCCAAGGGGGACATTGAGGATAAAGAAATATCTTAAAGAGGTCTCACCCAGTTTTGACAACTGTTTCTTCATCCTCTGGCACCTCTCCAGAGCTGGAGACTGCAGGAAAAGAAATAAATGCCGGAGCTATAACGCACAGGTACAAGCCAAGGCTCTTTGTAGGAGCCAAGTCCACTCAAGAGTGTTGCAGAGGCACTTGCTTGGCCTCCTGCGTTACTGCCTACAGTTCAGAGGCAGCGCTGCAGCTACGGGCAGCTAAATATACCCCAGCAGCACCAGAGAAAACGCTGCCTGCAATTTTAATGTAAGAAAATGGGTGCTTTCAATTATAGATGAGCTCAAAGTGCTGTTCAATGAGCTTACGTTAAGGGTGACCACATTTGGGCGCAGACCCATTTTGCAGGGCCGTGTCCAGACATTCGCAGTAGTTGAAGCCAGCATTATTTACAGAGCGAGTGCTGCTTCCTGCTCAGCATTCCAGCTGGCCCAAGGGCAGCCAGCTTTTAAGTACCAGCACGGCCGGAAACTGCTGTTAATAATTAAGAAGCTTCAGCCCGAGTGGAGCACACAAGGGCAGGCTTCGCGTACCAGCGCGTGCAGCCTGCTCCCACACTTCCATGGCAGATGTCACCAAAGGAAGCACGAGCGCACATGCTGTCCATGTATCCTGCATCAGAGACACACAGACACACTGCAGTCGATTAACGTGCTTTGGGCGTTCAGACATGAACCAGCTCAACCGGAGCCATCTGAAACACCTCTGTTCCTCTCCTGACACCCAGAAATTCTGACTAGGCAGGAGAACAGTCACATCGAGTAGCACAGAGGGGAAAAAATAAAGTTTTCCTTAAACCTCCCAGGTAATCCAGATCCGGACAATCCAGACTGGTCATTTCAGCTGGGTAAATAAAGTTACTTCAGTGCATCTTTAACTCTACAGAGAAGAATATTCCCCTACGGTTTCATTTTTACCAAGGGAGCCCTCAGCACTGCACTGGACCAGCACTCCACGCTACCCTGTTACCAGCGCAGGAAACCCTGCACTGGGCACTGCAGCGCTCTGGAGCTGGGAAAACTACAACAGTTAAATTGGTACGGGAAAAAACCCACTAAAGCACTTCTCCAAATACATCCTCCTACAGCAAAAACAGGGTAACTCTCAAGAAAAGCCAGCACAAACCCCACCAAGCTAGAACACTGCAGGTGAACACGTTACAGGAACATTATTTCAGCTATATTAGTTCTCCCTTCAAGAAAGAAGCAATGCTGTGCGCAAGAGCCAACCTCTGCTCATACAGCAAATTGCATGGAAGAGCTTCTCTTGCATCACCTGCGTTTCAGGAGTCACTTAATAATCCACCGCCTACTAGCCACTTCTTCCCCTCAGCGCGATAGCCATCACTTCTCCTGCACCAAAGCCAATGCTTCCATTCCAGTAGTACTGAAGAACATTCAAATCAGTTTATCCTTTGCCGAAACCTTCCTCTATTACAAACTACAGAAGTTTGCAAGACTTAATAAATTTACAAAGTCCAACCTCAAAATTCCCTTCTCGAAAGAGAAGCTCTGGAACTAGCAGCCAGATTCCGTTTAGAGTGATGAATTTGGGACAGTACCTCATTTCCCAGAAAACCCACAGGCCTTTGTGAGAGCCCATAACCCTCTCAAGCAGCTTCCAACAGCAACAAAGCCCCGTCGCCAGCTTCCTCCTTGCTCAGCAAGCCACCACCACCGGCACTCGGAACACATTAAGACTCTTCTCCCAGATGATTTTCACAATGCTGAATTCACAGGCCACAACCTCTGACAGTCACCTGGGTTTCTCTATTCATATACGTGGCTAGAAAACCTGTTAGAGCATCCACATCAACTGCAGCTCATCTAGCGAGGAAGGTCAGCTGCTGCACCCCAACTGAGGAACCAGCCCCGCAACATCATTCTCCTTCAGCAGCAAAAAGCAGATCAACAAAGAGAGCAGAAAAGGTGCAAAGCAAACTCATCTGGTGACATTCAAACTTACCATCCATGCAACTGGAGGACACGGATGACTTCTGAGCTGCCTTCCTCTTGACCATTGTCCTGGTGATAGATTTCCGGATCATATTTTCCCTCTTGCTGGCTAGTGAGTACTTCTCTGCTAAGGAGGTTCTTCGAGTCATGGAAGCTTTACCCATCAGACTTCTGCGCACTGAGCGACGGCTCAGCCGGGAGCCTGTCGGAGTCCGGGGGCTATCCCTTGTGTGCTGGGAAGGCTCCTTGTCAGACTCCTCTGGTACCTGAGCAGAGTCATCTCCCTCCTCCAGCCTGGGCTCTTCACTGAGAATGGCTGTAGTATTCGCTGCCTTTGCTATCTGCAGCTGAGATGGAGCCTCGCCTTCTCCTGCACCGTTTGCCTCAGGGGTATGAGGGACCATGGGCTCAGAGGCTGCCCGTCCAGGCGGCGATTTGGCAACCCTGCTTTCCTTGGGAGAGCCGTCATCTGAGCTCAAGAGGATGGTCGTGGAGAGCCGCTCTGCTGGTTTAGATGCACTTTTCTGGAGGTGTAGCTCAGCGCTAACGCGATTGCTGATATCAGCTTCTGCTAAGGGAACCTTCCCTTGTAATTGCTGGATGGGAAGGGTCTCGGGAAGGGCCTCTGAGCTTTTACAAGATGCTGCAGTCTGGGATCTGGTCACACGCTGAGGTGGAGAGGCTTGTTGGATCTCAGCCCTGATTAGTTCCAGGTTTTCTTTATTTCGGAGTCGTTGAGAATATCGTGGGGAGGGTACAAGTTTGAGACTGCTATTCCTCCTTCTAGATAATCTAACGGTAGAAACAACACGTTAGACTGGATCTAGGTTCAGGAATGCACCAGAACACCTGTCAAAACAGCCCATGCGCAGGTCCTTAACTAAAAACACAGCGAGCAGAAACAGCGTGTGGACACCCCGATTCGTGAGGTCCCCGCAGGGCAGCTCACCGCTGCTCTGAGAGCCGGAGCTGGAGGCAGCACCTCGCTCAAAGCTCTTCGTGCCCAAACGGGAACGTGCCGAGAAACAACGCTAATACGCGCGGGACGCGCCGCCCGCGGGGCCCAGCGCGCACGGAGCTGCGGAGAGCGGCCAAGGCAGAGCGTGAGGAGCGCGATCGCTTCGCGCCGGAGAGAGAACCAGGGGAGGAAGCGGCAGCGGGAGGCGGCGGGACGGAGCTTTCCGGGTGTCGCAGCGCGTTCAGGCCGCGGGGCTGGGGGCTCCGCAGCCCAACGTCCCACCGGGCCCCTAACGCGAGGGCGGAGCAGCGGCCGCGCCGCGCGGAGCGGGTTTTCCCAGCCTCCGCCAGCCGCTCGCTCCCGGCGCCGAGGGAAGCGGCCCCTGTGCCCCGCCCCAGCCGACCCCCCCGCCCCGCCGGCCCTTCCCGGGGCCCGGCTCCCCCGCGCTCCCGCCGGGCCGGCCCACCTCTTCCTGCCCGGCTCCCGGTTCTCCTCCTGCAGCGCGGAGAAGCGCTTC
>VZSF01010214.1:0-31867 GCA_013398295.1 Chionis minor | reverse complement strand
CATCGCCGCCGCCATTGCCGCCGCCTCAGCGCCTGCCCCAACCGCCCGCGCGCGCGCCCCCGGCCCGCCCCCGCCGCGCGCCTGGAATTCAAACCGAGGGCCCGCCCTTCGCCCCGCGTGCGTCACCGCCGCGCCAGCCTATCGCCGCCGCCCCACCTCCCCGGCCAGCCTCCCTATTGGCTGCCGGGCGGCACGGGAGCGCTCAAAATCGGGCTCCCCTCTGCCCACCCGTCTCTGTGGCCGCGGAGGACCTGGTCTGGAAGGCGGGGCCTGGAGGGGCAGGCAAATAGGCTGCGGGGCTTTAACGGCGGGGGGGGGATGGGGGTGGGCAGCTGCCAATAGAAAGCCCNGCCAATAGAAAGCCCCGGTTCGGGGGGCTTGCACTATGATTGGCGGAGGCCGGGGTGACCTCGAGGCGGGAGGGTTAGCCGTAGCTGTGAGGGTGCGGCGCGGTGCGGCCCGTCCCGTCCCGTGCAGGCGAGGGCTCGGTCTGAGTGGCGGCGCGGCCCGGCCCCGTGCAGCAGGTCTGGGCCTGCGGCCCCGCTCCGTCTGGGGGGAGGCGCCCCTCGAGGCCTGGGCTCCGCGGTGGTGCCTGCCCGGGTGCAGCGTCGAGTCCCGGCCCGTCCCCGGGCGCCTGCGAGCCTCGGCCTCTCCCTGTGTTCCAGGCAGGGCCATGGCGGAGGCTGACGGGCCCAGGCAGCTGCTGGAGGTGTGCGGGCAGAGGCTGTCCCGGTTCCTGCAGGACGCCAAGCACAAGCACTTGGCCTGGCTGCGGGAGGTGGAGGAGCAGGGCCTGCAGCTGCTGGAGAGGTGGGGGCGCCCCGTCCCTGGGGGGGGTCACAGCGCGGCTGCTGGTGGGGCCGCTCTGGGGCGAGGCCGGGCGGGGTTTGGGTTTCTCAGCCCAGCGCGTGTGGCGCAGCGTGGCCGAGTGCTCACGGCTGCTTTGGGCCGCGGTGCCAGCCCGCCGGTACATCCCCCTGCGCCTGCTCCGTGCCCAGCGCTCGTCCTTCTCAACGAGGGGCCTTCGTCCTGTGGCCAGCGTTGCTGTAGGCATGGGGGAAGCAATCTGTCTTCTGCCTTTGTCTGCTCAACAGCAACTTTGGGGCTGAACCTGAATTAATGCCCAAAACGCCATCGCAGCGGAGGCGTCCCAGGAAAAGACAGTCCTCCTGCCTGAGAGATGAGCATAAGGAGCCCAACAGGCGGAGGTAGGTGAGTCGGTTTGTTCTGGCTCTGCCACACAAAGTGGTGACTTTTCCACGTGTGTGAGAACACAAAATAGCTGCTTCGTTCCCTGAGTCAACAAATGCATTTAAAAGGGCATATCAAGATCAATAAGCACTTTGATTCTTGGAAGGCTTGTGCTAGAGTTGGGTGGCTTCCTTCACTCTCACTTCTTTTTGTGGTTAGAAGCAAAGAACAATTAATACCTTATTTTATTGTCTGTTTGGATTTGGGTTTTGTCTGATTGGATTTTGTTGCAGCGCAGTTTCTGACCTGAGGTTGCTGCTGGTGTTCCCTCCCTAAACCTTTGTGTTGGTGCCTGAGAGAACCTGACAGTGGCATTTGGTACTGGTGACGTGCAGGAGCGGCGTGTCCACAGTCGTTCTCTGAACTGACCAGCAGGAAGGCTCCAAGGGATGAAAGTGAAGTGGAAATTCCAAGTGATTTGCTTAGAACCAGCTGTACTTGTGGCTTTTAAAACCAGTGCTAAGTAGACAGCAGTTGCCTGCAAACAGTTGCTACGGCAGGATGGTGTAGGGCATGGTTTAATTGCATGTGTGGTCAGGGATGGCTGTGATGCTAATTAACTTCCTTGATGCCACCTCCGTGGTGGCCAGCGGGGAGGAGGCTGACCGTCAGAGGCGTGCGCTGAGAGTAGGCAGGCTGGCAGTGGCTGGGGTGCACCCCAGACCTCCTCACTGGGCGCTGCTTGTGCGTTAAGGCACTTAAATTTTGATAACTGTGGTGAAAAACCCACAGAGGTTGGACAGGAAGAGTTAGAGCTAAAAGACTGTCAGAAACCAGACATGGAGGATGGAGAGAACAGCAAGAATAGTAAGGAAGCGTGGGAAGTTCATGCATGTGTGTGGTGAAGGAGGGCAGGAGAAGAAAATGTTGCAGATCTAAACAGGGAGAGCTCATAAGACACACTGTTAGCTTTCAGGTAGTAGCTGTATTGCTCCCCTCAAGAAGACAAGCCTTGCATGTGTTTTTCCTTATTTAAACAGTTTTGAGAAAGATCTGCTGATGTGACAAAATGCCTGGGCGAGCAGGAGGTTACTCGTCAACAGGAAGTTCATGCTGCGGTTCAGCACGTTGTGCTCCATCCTGCAGGGTCAGGCCATTGTTGTTTTCCTTGCTCTGTTTTCTCAGTATGTATTTTAAACCCCATTTGTTAGCATATTGTTAGTTACACATTTCCCAGTTAGTAGTCTTTTTAGCTAATTCTAGTAAAAAGTCCCTCTTCTTGCTGGAGGTCAGAGTGAGAAATTAAGAAGAGGAGGCTGGAAGGAGGGCAGAGGGTATCCACGTGGGTGCTGGCAGTAGGACAGGTCACTACTTGCTGGTGGTCGTGTGCCAGGGGTTGTAAAACCTTCTTACAGTGCAGTGGGTTCTCTTAGCTGCCTCTTCTAGCGGCTGCGCAATTCCACATGAGCTCTCCATTTCATCTTTGCCTCCACCCTTTACCTGGCTACCTCTGGGTCGCTTTGGCATTGGCAGCTGCCTTTCTCTGAGTAACCAAAGTTGTGCTTCGGTTTTTGATTTGTCCACCTGATCTCCCTGACTTGCTGATCAAGTGTGTGGCTCCATCCTCTGGTGGCGAGGTACCTAATGGAGCACAGAAGGTGTCACTGCCAGGGTTCCCCAAGCCTCTACATAGTGGGTCAGGTTTAACTGAAGCAAAGACATTTACTGTACCTGAGAGCTTTTCTCTTAAATAACAGTAATTCAGAGAATTCCTGAGTCCTAACTGTAAAGGTATTTTTTTGTTGCTTTCCTTGGGATTACACTGTCGCGCATCGGCGGCATCGCTGGGTTTGCCAGCCTGGGCTCAAACTCTGCGTTTAGAGCCGTGGATGTTTTCTCAGCACTTGGGTCCCTGCCTCACCAGTGCTTGGGATGTGGTTTGTACAGAGCAGCCTGCCAGGGAGCAGCAGAGCCTTCTGCTTCCAGCTGGGATCTTGTACATCTCTACAGGGGAGACTTCCACGTGGAGTTGATTATGAGAGACTGGCGTATCTTTGATCCAAAATCCCTCCCTGTGTGATGGCTGTACTTTGCTGGAGGCAAACAGTGGAGTCAGTTGTGCCAGTATGACTTTACTGTCCATCGGTGTCCGTCTGGGGCTGTGGGTTACTATGTGCCAAGAGCAACGGGTGTCCTGGTACCTCAGCTGCTGCAGTTCGTGTCTGTGGGATGCAGCCTTTAGCTGTGAGTCAGCCCAGCACGCCAGGCTGACCGCTGGGATGGCTGCGGCGAGGGGATGTGCCCTGCATCCCTGCCTACGGTGTGGAGCCGTGATGTCCAGCGAAAAAACGTCTTGCAGGCAGCAGAGAGCAGTGAGCAGTGATCGCTAAGTTGTTCCTGCTAACTCTGTCACACCTGCAGGCTCTCAGGGTTCAGCTCCCGCGTTTCACCAGTGATAAAAGATGGGTTGTCAGGGGGAATGGTGGAGGGAAGAAGCCTGCAGGTTCGCTTCAAAACTTGTTGTCTGCTTTTTTTCTCTAAAAGTCATTTGGCAGAAGGAGACTTCTTCATCACTTCACCTAAAATTGCTTTTATTTAAGGTTGTCCAGAAGGAGAAGTGGCGTCAAGCCAGTGTCTTCCAAGCCAAGTTCCCAAAAGCGCCACAGCAAGGAGCGTCCCCAGAACCCTGGCTGGCAGGGGGAGGAGGTGACCCTGCCCAAGGGCGCGGGGAGGTCTCAGGCCAGCGTTCAAACCGAGCTCCCAGCACTGGCTGGGACGCGGCCGGCAGAAGGTGTCGTGGAGAGGACAGGCTGTCAGGACTGCCCGCAGGGTGCCACCTGGCAGGCTGCTACGGGGGAGCGGTTGCCCAGGGGGGATGCAGCCGCTGAGCTGCACGCTGCGTTTTCTGGCACTGCGGTCCCTGGTGGACAGACGGCGAGCAAGGGGGAGGAGGCCCCCGAAAGAAGAGCAAGTACCTCCACTCCCAAGGCTGCTAAAAGTGGAGATCCTGCCATGCTCCAAGGAGATCAGTCTCCTCAAGGACTGGAAAAGGTGCTTTTCCAGGACTCTGACAGCAAAATGACTACAGCGAGTTCCAAAACACGCCGTTACTCTGGACGCCGAAGCTTTGTGGGTGGCCCCAACAAGAGCCATAGGACCTCCTTGGCAGAAAAGTACTCGCTGGCCCGCAAAAGAGAGAGCATGATCCGGAGGTCTATCAGCAGGGCCATTTCAAAGAAGGCAGCGTCTCGAGAATCATCCTCTGCCTCCAGCAGAGTGAGCTGTAAGTTTCTTTCAGTTGTCAAATGCGTTCATTTGGCTAAATCAGCTGCTTGGTTTTGGTGTGGGGAGTAAGCAGCTCTGGAGCTGGTCATCCATATTAGCTCTGGCTCCTCTTAATCTCCTTGTTAATAGGCCTTGTGGCTTCCTCCACCTGTTTGGGGTGCAATCTCCAGGCCCTCACCTGCTGCAGGCCATGTTTTGCTGCAGCAGATGAAGGAAGCTTCCGTTGAGGTGTAGGCACAGGGAGTGGGGGTCGTGGGTGGGCAAACAAAACAAGAGTGAAAGGGAAAATGCAGTCTGGCTGGTTCTAAACACGTGTGCAGTTTGGCTGATCAGAAACTATTGCATTCCCTGGGGAGAGGCTTTAATTTGCATGTCTTCTATCAACTCTCCAAAAAAATCTGTAGGGATTGAATGTCTCCACCCCTGAAATCTGGCTGAAATTGGCAGAGGAACTTAAATGCTCTTCAGGTGACTGTAGGAGAGTGGATGGACTGCGAACCAAATAGCACAGTCGTCAGAGGAAACAAGATTCAGAAATCCAGGCTATTCCTGGTAGCGCTAAACTCCTTGTATCCTGTCTTCCCACTGCTCCTGGGAAGGTTTTGCTATCTGGACTTTCTAAAATCATTGCTTCTGAAGTCAGATTGGCTTCTAATAAAGTACTGAGGCCTTTGGTATTTAGTTTTGTCAGCTTTGAGTCACACTGTATCTAGGCATTTGTTATAACACTTCCAGCTAAGTGGTGTTATGAGGGGAATGAAATCAGCCTAAATCCACCAAATCTCTGCTTAAAACTGTGTAGGGAGGCAGGAGCTGAAGTCAATTGACTGGGAAATGCTATCTCTGACACAGGCAAGAGCATGTTTGTGCAGCTGGAGCAGTCTGCAGGCAGAGGAGCTGCTGCTTCAGATCTCTGCCTTCCCAGCCTACACCAGTTTGTCAGTGACACTTGAGGGAGGTGGTAGTGCTGGTGTGGAAAGCTGAGATGAGCAATCGGCGTGTTCCCTGGGAGGAAAGCCTGCACATAGACCTGAGTGCTACCATGCACGCATCCCTGCTGCTGGGAAGCCTCAGAACGAAATTCCCAAGCTAGCTTGTGTTTTTCTCCTCCAGGTCAAAGCTCCTTGGAGGTTTTTGCGGAAGAAGATGCGACCGGCAGCATGAGGTGAGGCCACCATGTAAAGCAGGCAGGAAGAAACCACAGAAAACCCTGCAAGAAATCTGTATGGGTCACTTTAATATTACGGATGTAGGACTGGTTTTGTAACGGACTGTTTAGGGGGTGTTGTTACCTGGGGCTCATGTATATTTCAAAGTTCATGCTGTTGAGGCATAGCCTTTCCTTTTCAGAAGTCTGTTCAGAGCACAGTGAGGTTAATCACTGCGTAAGGTGGGGGGTCCAGCCTGTGCCATAAGGCCTGAGAGGCTGCCAGCAATTTTGCTCTGCCTGGCGTTGGCTGGCACCAAGTGAGTTATGTCCTGGGATTCCTGGCTGTAGCCAGCCTGCGGATGCCTGGTGGTGCTGGAGGCCAGTGGGCTGTGTCTGATGGGAGAGGTGGGCAGGTAAGACTCAGCCGAAGGCTCAGGGAGCGTCACTCTTACCTGCTGTGTGGCAGTTCTGCAGAAGCGGCCACGCTCGTCACTGCGGTGTTCAGTAATGTGATGGAGTGGCCCATCAGAAGAAGTTACAGCTCCACCTCTGTGTGGCCTGGCTGAAACAGGCTGGTGCGCTGGATGTACTTAGATTTACCTGCACTTCCCTTGGGGTCCCGTGTGCTGGCTCCGTTGTGCTTCTCACCCTTCAGAGAGTTGAAATAAGTAAAATATCTCTTCTTTTACAGACCTGGGCTGGAGCAGAATCCCCCATGTGAAAAGGTAAGTTCTAAGGAACGACCTTCAGGCTATCTGTCTGGCCATCTCCTTGCCTGAGTTGGTGCCTTTTGCTGAGCGTTGCCCCTGGAAGCAGGGAATGTGGCCGAGGGATGGCTCTGTCCTGTCCCCCCAGCTCAGCGAAGGTGCTGCTGAGTTGGATGGTGCCGCCCTTCGGGTGCTCGGGCAGCTGGGTGAGCGGTTTGGCGCTCTGGCTCCTGGTGGGCAGGGACGTCTTGTGCTTTGATAAGGCCTCTTCAAGGTGGAGTTTTTGGAGGTGCTTGGCCAGGTTCCCAGGAGTCAGCAAGCTTTTGCCTGTCAGCTGGGCATGGTAATTGACTGTGTATTCTTAGCCTGACTCCGTTGCGTGGCTGGTTTGAGCTGCAAAAATCAGGAGGGCAGTTGAAGTTAATGTGATTTCCTTGGCCACGGAGGCTGTGTACGCAGCACGCCTGCGGTGCCAGCAGGACAAAGAAACCTGTCCCCTCCCTTGAGCTGTCAGAAACATCTCGTGTGGTTGCGCTGTGAGACAGCTGAGGTGAAAACTAGCCCGGCAGAGCGAGGAGCGGGCTCTGCTTCAGAGCAGCTCCCCGGCGCAGTTGGGAATGGGCGGGTGGCGCTGCTCGGGGGTGGGGGGAGCTCAGCAGGTCGGGGAAAGCACGGCCTGTGTGCAGGCAGCCTCGCAGCACGCTGGATGCTGCGCTGCAGCGACTTCCATGCTTGTCCTCCTGTGAACCTACTGTAACAGCGCTCGGGGTGCCTGAAGGCCTCGTAACCTGAGACACTTCACAGGGACTTCTCTTTCAGGACTGGAATACCTGTAGCTTGAAAACTGGGGTGCCCAAGGTGTGTAGGAGCTGCCTGTCATTCACAAGGCACTTGGACTTTGAAGTCCAGGTTCAGGAAAGCTCCTGATCTGGTTGAGAAGTGCTGGGCAACTGTCCTTCCTGCAAAGACTGGTTTCTCATGAGCAGACCCTTGTTACTGAGATGAGCCAGCAGGTGTCCACGCAGCACAGCTCCGGTTGAGAGAGCAGCAGATCCTAGCCTAGCAGTTGGGTTGCAGTTGGAAGTGTTTGGCTTTTTCAGAGCAGTGGGGCCATGGTAGCCTTGTTCTTTGGAGCAACTGTGCAAAGAGAATGCGTGTTTCCTTTTCCTGCAGACTCCTGAGGATGTCCGCATTTCAAGCAAAAGTACACAAGCTGCCAGGCCTCCTGCACAGCGCTTCTCTCCTCCTGAGCAGCAGGCAGGGAACAGTGAAGGTAACTTTGAGTTTGTCTTGCTTTTCTTGCATGAAGCCCCAAAGACACACAGACCAGGGAGAGTTTGTGGACCATCAGGGTTTGTGGAAAATCTGTGACCTGCGTTGAAACAAAACCACCTCTAACCAGTCACGGTAATTTTTCAGGTAAAGCTTTGATCTCCCGAACAGGGGAGACATGCAGTTACATAAGCAAGGACATCATGTAGATGTGTCCAAGCCTTGAGAAATGCTTTCCTGTCCAGCTTAAATCTGCATCGTGAACAAGTGGGGATGCTGAAAGGAGATTGCTCTTAGGCCTAGAGTCTTCCAGGTGGTGTAATCTTCAGCTAAAGCGCCTTGACGTCCCTCTCCTCTGGGTTTAGTTATGTGAGGATTTACGGGTCCCGCTTCTTTACTGTTCCTCAAAGCAAGGAGAGGGAGAGATCCAGGCTTTTTGTTTATCCCCAATGGGGATAAATCCCCTTTTTGTTTATCCCCAATGGGAACTGTAGGATCTGGTAAGCAGCTGTATCTGGAGTGGAGGGAAGAGTAGCTGGAGGCCTTCTGGTGAGACGGGTTGTGCCCATTCCGAAGGCTCTGTACAGCATACGTGCTAGTGTGCCTCACAGTGTACCCGTACAACACTCGGATTCCAGGCAGCCATCCAGGCTTTGGGGGTCTCAGTTTGGTGACGTGCTACAGGGCTCTGAGCACATGAGAGCTGGAGACAAGAACTGGAGCCCCGCAGGATGCCTTGCGCGTGGCGCTAACTACAGGTTTCTTCACAGGAAGCTGCGTAAATCCAAACAGTGAATCCCAGAACAAGAACCAGGAACAGCCCCACTGTGCTGAGTCCCAGGAGAATCCCTCGCACATCTGGTACGAGACATTTGCAAGGAGGGGGAATGAGCCAGTGGTCTGGAAAGACTCGGGCCTGGCCTTTTAAGTAGCTTGTTTACAAAGCTTGTGTGTTTGTTTCCCCCCACCTTCCAATATAGTTTTCAAATCTTCCTTGGCCAAATCTTGTCTTCTGGGAGTTCCCTGTGACTTCTTGAGCCTTGTTTGGGTCTGGGCCCCAGGTCTGGCCTGGGAAGCAGACAATGAGTTCATGCACAAGCCAGCCAAGGTGACTCAGGTAGTGCAGCAACTCGGCTTCGATGTGACTGAGTGGCTCATAAAGGGGTGGTGCGGGAGTAGTTTCAGAAGGCAACGTGAGTAGGTGACTGACCTATTTATTTTTGTCTTGTACAAGTGTCTGCAATACCTGACTTGTTCCATCATTGCTTGTATTACTGGTGTTTCACATGAGATTTCAGCTGCTTTTAGCTTTGCCCTCGGTCTCCTGTCCTGGTTTTGCTGGGGTGAATGTACTGTGGGTAGTGGATGAGAAGGGGAGTAACAGTAACCTCTCTTCTCACGTGGATGCTGGGGCAGGATCTGTAGCTTCCTCAGGGCTGCCACTGGATTGGGCCCTGATTGTGTGGTGAAGCTGCTCCCCTGTTTTTCCCTGGGATGAGGGGGTGCAAGTGAAGTCCTTTCTGACACAGGTGAATTTCTGAGCATCCAAAGTATTTCTAAAGCCTGTGAAACCCCGCCAGTGAGGTGAGCTGGGCTGGCTGGTTGCAAACTCACAGGGCTTGTGTCCCTCTTGTCCTCTGTAATACCAGATGGAACAAGACTTCTTGCCCCTGGGACTCGGAGTGGGGAATGAGAGCAAGCATGATGTTGCACGTAACTGCTCTGGCACTTGGGCATTCCCCTCCCAAGTGGTCGCGTGCCTTTTCCTGTCCTCCTTCAGGAGTGGAGGGTGTGCCTGCCCCAGGGCTGGCTGAGCTCACAGGAGCCCCGTGTCCTCTGGGGGCAGCAAGCAGGCAGAGGGACGTGTGTAGCAGCAAGTAAATGCTTCTGGCTGGATTGGGGTGCCTCACAGTCACCTAATGTGCCTCTTGCTAATGCCATCAGGACAAGAAGCTATAAGCAAGCAGTGGGTGTTACGTGGAATGGGCAGCAGCCAGCGGGCCATACCCTTCCCCCTTTAGATGACAAGCACAAGAATTCAGCAAACCAGACTCCAGCTTCTTCCTCTCCAGCTAGCAAGGTGAGTGGGTGCCATGGCCCTCTTCCTCCCTTTCCCTGGCAGGTACTGACTTCCCTACATCTTCTCCTCTTAGGTGGTTAGACCGTTGAAAAACTTCCTGCAGGCTGTGCAGCGAAACCAGCTGCTGACGAGCCCGAGGCCCGCAGGACGTGGGGGTGTCATAAAGAACTTCGTCAAACACAATACTCCCACCCGGCCTGATCTTAAGGTGCGTCAGAGTCCCACCTTCCCTCGCAGGGCTGGAGGAGGGGATCGAGTCTGAGGGAGTGCCAGAAGGGATTGTTTGCTTAGAAAAGCAGAAACATATTCCTGGTTCTGTCTGCTACCATGGATCAGTGCAGGTCCTCACAGCAAACTGACCTCACAATTCTACTTCCCCAGGGAAGAGGAAACTGGTTGGTGTTGTCTGGCATAGTCCATCCACACACACTGTTACTGGCCAGGGGTCTTTAGCACCAAACCTCAAACCTTCCTCATAGAGCAGCTGGGGTTTCTCTGCCTATCTGAAGGCAGCAGAAGCATTTTGCATTCGGAGACTCTTGAACCATAGGAAAATAGGAAGCGTTTCTCTTGGCAGTAGGAGTCTGCCCTTGTGTCTTGTGTAACTGGCTGCTGCAGGGCTGAAGGCCGGGCGGTGTGGGGTCGGGCAGTGGTTCTCTGCCACGTACTGGTAAGGAGCTGCAGCTAAGAATGGAGTGCCTGTGCTGTGGAAGGGGGCTCTAGTGTTACTTCCAAACCCTTAATCATTTTGTTTTCCCTTTTCTATAGGGAGATTTTGTTGTAAGTAACGACACCCTTAACTGCGGGGGCTGGAAGATTATAACGGCTGTGGTTCTTGCCTCACGGGCACCAACAGCTCTCTCCCCTCACACTGGTGTCCAGGCAGCGCTCTGGCCAAATAAACTGGCCACACTGGTGGTGAGGTGACGGCATCTCTTTGCAGGTGTGTTCTGCTGGGGCTGGGAACCACTAGGAGAGCTTTTGGCCTCTAAGCAGGACTACTTGCACTGTGCCCCTTCTCCCCTGTTCTCCCAACTGCTGGTGTAGGTGACACTGTCCCAGGCAAGGAGCATTTGCTACAGGTGGTCACCTACAGCAAGAGTGTGCTGTTCCTTGCCTAAACATGTTCTTTACAGCTAAAAGATCAAGGTGTTTCCCTCCTGTACCTGTGACTCTTCTGCTCTTATTAGTTGAATAAGCACTGTTGCCAGACCTGCGTTGTTTCTTCCTACTATTCACTTCCCATCCCGGTGTGTGGGTGAATATGACTCTGACAGGGACTTCTTTGTTGACCGGCTGCCTGTGCACAAGCAGCCTGAGGGTAGAAGCAGGCCCCGGCAATTGTACAGTCTGAACTCATCTCCCTTCAGGAGAAGGAGCGGCAGAGACTGGAAAGCCTCAGGAAGAAGCAGGAGGCTGAGGAAGAGAGGAAAAAGAAAGTGGAGGAGGAAAAGAAACGGCGGCAGGCAGAAATGAAGCAGTGAGTTGGGTCCCTTCCCTCCTGCTCTTTCCCTGGTTCAGCACAGAATTGCCTTGGAGGCTGTCCCTGCCGGGCGGACAGCACTGCTGTGCCGTGCTTTGTGCCTCCCAGTTGAAACCAGCATCTTGCAAACGATGCTGCCTGGGCACCCCGGGCGCTGCTGGTGGTGGCTTGCTGCAGTAAGGACCGCGTTGGTGTGAAGCACCTGGTCGTGTCTGAGCCTAGTCCAGAAGTGAGCTGAGGCTGAGCTCAGCCAAAGCAAGTCAGGCAACAAAGCTGTTTTCCCCAGTTGCCATGGCAGGTTCCTGTTCCCCCCGTCCTCTGTGCTGGGGCGGACAAAGCTAACACCCCTCTTGCCCACACACTGCCCAGGAAGAGGGAAGAGCGTCTGAGGAAGGCGCTGCAGGCTCGGGAGCGGGTGGAGCAAATGGAAGAAGAGAAGAAAAAGCGGATGGAGCAGAAGATTCTACAGAGTGATGATAAGGTAAGAAGGCTGCCCAGGCTTCGGACCACTGGGCACAGTGACACTGTCTCGATGAGCCGTGAGAGCGAAAGGGTGCGAACGGGCCACTGGTGTGATACACGCAAGCACAGGGTTACTGCTGGTGGTGACTAATCGGGTGGTGGGTAAGTCTGCATCTGAGACACTGAAATTCTGTCTGACAAGAGGAGGCTTTTGTTCTCCACACCTCTGCAGTGGTTCTAAACATTCCTGTTCTGACACGCAGTGTTTATGGCGCTCTGCGTTCAAGGAATGTGGCAGCATCCCTTGGCTGTCCTGCGAGCGGGCCCTGTGGAGGAGGCAGCCGTACTGGGCGCACAGTGCGCTCGGCATGAGCTGCTCGCACGAGGCACCGCAGAGCGAAGCCACAGTGCTTGCGGGGAGTTGCAAAGACGTGGTGGGAGAGAATCGCTAGCGAGCGCGCGCGGGGTGCTCATGGTGACTGGACAGGGCTGTGTGCCTGTTTGTATCGCGTTAATTTTGAAGCCTTGCCTGTCCCTCCTCTGGGATGGGTAGAAGATTCAATGCTAGGACGGGCCATTGACGGCCGCATGCAGACGGTGTTGCGGCTGTTGTAGAACCGTGCAGGTTCTGTGGGATGGAGGGAGGCTGTGCCTGGCTGACCTGGAGCGCCAGCAGCCTCTGGGAGAAGGATGGTCGCTCGTTTTGGGGAGTGGACTAAAGTGACCTTTGGAAAGGGTCGGCCGTAGAAAACAAAGGAACCACGCTCCTCTCAGCCTTTCCCGAAACCCAGGCGGCCCAACGCACACCCAGTCCAGGCCATTGTTGTGCTGCGGACGGGCCAGTGCCGCCGCAGGGATGGGTGAAAGCGCCATGTCGCCGGGGCTCAGTCAGCGTTGGCAGCCCCAGCTGATGCTGCAGCGCGGTTAGTCGACAGCGGCACCGCAGGCAAAGCAGAAATCAGGTGCTAGATCCCCTTGTTCCACAGAGACTCACCGGGTGACGCGTGTGTGTTGGGGTTGTATGATGGTCTCTGTGCCCCTTTCCGCTGTCACTCCAAGTGGTGGGTGTCTCTTCACATGGCCTCTAGTAAGTGGTGGACTTGCTGCCCTGCGAGGCTGGTGCTGAATTCAGTGCACGTGGTGCTTGCTGGGGGTTGGGTTCTTGGTCTCGTTGGACCTGGAATGTCACAGACTTTGGCAGCAGCCCCTGTCCTGCCTTTGGACGAGGCTGTGAGACGTGTCCTCGGGGGCGGTGGAGCAGACGTGTGTGGCTTTCTCAGGTGCGCCTCTTGCAAGTGCAGGAAGAGAAAGTGGTGGAGGAGCGGAGCAAGAAAAAACTGTCAAAGAAGTATGGGGAAGCTGATGCGCGGAAGCAGAAAGCACCGAGGGTGGTAAGAGCACCTCTAGGTCCCTCCTGTGTGTGGAAAAGGAGAGGAGCAGCAAGCAACCCCTGCGCTGTTCTGACTGGTGGGATGGGGAAAGGTTCTGCCTCTCCCGCTGCCGGCGCTCTCGGGTCCACGCTGCAAGGTTTCTCTCTGCAGAGTTGTTGCTGGGTTTGAACACAAGGGTACCTGTGGGGACAGAAGGGAGATGCTGCCCAACTGGTGGGTAGCTCGTGGAAGGCAAGAACGAGATACAACAAGCACAGGTTGTCTCAAAGCGTTGCTTCGTATCCTCCCGGCTTTCCCCACTTGAGCTGGAGGGTTACGGGGGTTTTCTTCTTTCTCCAGGAGGAAGACGAACTCGAGCAGCAAGAACCGCTGCAGAAAAAGAGAGAGGATGAAGTAAAAGAAAAAGGAAGGAAAGTCTTTGCACTGAAAAATCTTGTAGGGCAGCAACAGGTGGAACAAGTGAAAGAGAGGTATTAGCTTGTTTCTGTCCCGGAGGAGGGGACGTGGCAGCAGGCATGGTGAAGCAGTAACTATAGATAGTATTGCTGGAACTGGGAGACTGGTTGAAGTCTCGGGCTGTCCCAGAGGTTTGGGGTGCCAAAGCAGCAAGGCGGTGAGAATACTTTGCAGGGAGGGAGGTGGACATGCTTTCCTCTAACTAAATAATAATTATTGTTTTTCCCCAGGGATCACAAACAGCAAGGGAAGGAGAAGGCCCCCCAACCACAGCTGGAGTCAGCAGTGTTTGCTGAAAAAAACTTAAAGGTGGGGAGTTGAAGTGGTCTTGGAACAACTTCTGTTGTAAACTAGTAAGGCATAGGACATACAGACTTATTTTAAGATCAGACTTGTTTTCCAAGTGCTGTTACTATTTAAGGCTTTAACATTCGCTATTATGGTATTTAGAGGAACAAATACAATAAAACTGATGATGAATCAAACATGTTATAAGGAGTTGGGGTTTGTGCAGGAATAAGCCAAGTCAGTTGCTAAAGTTGGGGTTGACTGTTGTCTTGTTAACAGGTGAGCCTTCTCAGCCCCATCACAAGATGGATGACAGCCATACAATGGCACTTTGAGGAACACCTCCAAATGGCATTCACTGATACTTAAATGAATATGGAAATTAGTAAGAGATTTTTTTTTCCCCCTACTACATTCACTCACTGTATTTGGAGGATGTGATCCCCATAACAAACTTCAGGTATCATATGGCTTCATGTAACATCATTTGCATTTATACAAAGAATGTTATGGCTTAAAGTCAAGGCTGTTTGTCTCAAAATATCACAGTAACATTTTCTTTCCGCTCTCTTTCTAATCCTAATGCCACTCCTTCTGCCTTCTTGATTACTAAAAACATCAAACCCCCAAATGCTGCTCCTCTTGAGGATAAATTCCTCCTTTGTCTTTGCTCTTCCTCACTAGGTCCATGACACTCAAACCCCTGTTTGTGCTATATCATTTCCACGAAGGCCTGAATTCTCCATGTTGCCAGCAACTGGGCTGGAGTGAGCCATGGCAAAGCTCCTCCAGACAGAGAAACTGAGTGTAATTCAAAGTGCCAGCAGTTCTTGCCCTTCTGTTAGTTCTCCCCTGTGGAGTAGTGCAGGAGAAGAAATGCCTGGGTAGAGTGGTTTGGGCTGAAAAGGAGTTTGAGCAGTGAACACTTTTTCTTTTTATTAGGAGGAAGAGAACCCACAAGAGTCACACCAGTGGGCTGGGTGGGAGAAGAGCACCGCGCCACCAGCATCGATTGCCGGGGCTTCTAATACCTGGCGCAAAGTGGTAAAGGTCAGTGTGAGCTCTGGAGACCTGGTTGGTCTGGGTCTGAGCGACGACGGGTGTTGCTTCATCTTTGTGTCTTGGGTTTGGCTTTATTCTGCAGCAGAAGCAACACAGGGACTGCAGACTCTTTTGCAAGGGCCTCAGAAAACATGGCTCAGTTCCAGAGATAGTCTGGTTGTTTTGCTTGGGTGAACATGAATGAAGAACGACTTAATTCTTGCATCTTAACAGGAGGAAGATGGTCTGCAGGAGCCCTGGCAGCAGCTGAGAGAGGAGAAAAAAATCAAGCAACAAGAAGCATTGAGTGCTGCCTCTGGCACATGCCCGCACAAAACTGTAAAGGTGAGTGCTGGTTCCAGCAGAGCCCCCAAATAAAATGAGTCTGTGTTGTCTAATTGGCTCCTGTGATTTGGAGCCAGCCCGCAGACTGATTATCCATCAGTGATGGAGCAGGAAATTAAATCCTCAAGTGCAGGCTGCTGGGGTTTAACAGGCGTCTGTGCAGAGGATGGGGGTGTCTGTCTTCTTGGGTGCTGGGCCGAGAGCTCAGCGCAGTGGGAACCTGAAGGAAAAACAAGTGTGTTGTCTTGGAAAAGATGCTGGAAGCGGCCACAGGATGGCAGCACGGCACTCCTCCCGGCCGCCGGCGGGGCTGGCTGTTGGGTCTGCAGGGTCGACTTGGAGCTGCCCTGATGGCTGGAGGGCTGGAGGAGAAACTGCTGGGAGTCGAGCAGACTGGAGTGCTGCCGGTGAGCTCCTTCCTCTTGGGGCTGGCTGGCTCCTCTTCTTCCTGCTGGACTTCTCCGTGCTGTCAGCTCTGGAGAGAGAAAAGCAGATCTGCCGTGAAACCTGTGAAAGGGTTCGAGTGGTAGAGCCACGTGCAAAAACCAAGTACTTGGACATACACGGTATGTCCTTCTAAGGCTTTTCTACAAAAAACAGGAGGGGAAAAGGGTTAGAAGTAGTCACGGACTCACCGAGCACAGTGACAGTTTTTGTGTTTGCACAGATGTGTGTGCTGCTACGTTCCCTTATGCAAAGGGTCCTGTAGAATTGGGGTTGTCGTCCTGGTTTATTGGCTGGTCAGCACCTCTGGGTACTCCTGTACCACACACGACTGTCGGGTCTCCTCATCATCCCTGTTCTTCACCACAAAGCCAGGAGGTGTCAGCTCCGGCTTGTGCTGCTCCGACCTGCAGCTTCAGTGCGAGACGCAGCCCTGGCTTTTTCCTGGCCGGGCTCTGGCAGGCTCTGAGGGTGCTGCCTGGATGCCTTAACGGCGTCTTGCCGTGGGATCCAAGCTGCGACCTTTGCGCCATCCATTGGTCTTGCTGGTGCCTGCAGAGGGTGGGACTGTGGGCCTGGAGCCGGCCTGCCGGGCACGCTCTCCTGCCGGAGCGCAGGGTCTGCTTCCTGCTCTCATCAGCACTGTCTCTAGTTTCAGAAATCTGTCTCCGCATCCTGCCTAGTGGCCCCAAAGGGCACAAAGGAATCCGTATCCCCGAAGGTAAATGAAAATAACTATGGGATGGATCTGAACAGTGATGACTCCACAGATGATGAGAACGAGCCTCGGAAGCCTGTCCCTGCCTGGGCTGATGGTAGGTGCCAGGTTGGGTTCCGCTTCCTTTAATTCCTTCCCGGTGAAGCTGGAGCTTTCCAGATTCCTGTGGTGCAATCTTGGCTTCCCCAAAGCGCAGTCCGGGAGCGTGTGAGGCTTCAGCAGTGCTGGCAGCTGCTGGCTCTGAGTGCTGAGGAGGACTGGAGCCACCGTGCTGCAAGTGCTCTTGTGTCGAAGCTGAACCAGAGTCCTCCGTGCGCGCGTTTGCATCCGAGGGTGGGAAAAGAATGGGGGGGGGGGCACCAGAAATGAGTTTTCCTGAGGGGAAACCGAGGTGTGGTGGGTTTTGGGGCACGTCTAGAGCGAAGAGGAGTGCTGTGGGCAACCTGCAGCTGGGTGTGGGGCTCGAAGCTTTGCGATGAGCAGGAAAACTGTTAATCGCCCGCAGCGTAGAGGTAATAGTTTTTCAGCTGTGGAAGAAGAGCGACTGTCCTGCAGGCTCCAAGGGCAAGGGCTCTGTGAGCAGAAAACTGAAGGCTTCTCTGGTACGGTTGTTCCCACAGGGTCTCAGCTTGATCGAGCCATTGTGCACCAGTACTATCACCTGGTGAATGTTGAACAGATCTTTGGGCTAATTCCAAGCCCTAAGCTGGAGGATATTTTTGGCAAGAGCAAGCCTCGATACTTCAAGCGCACGAGCTCCGCGGTTTGGCATTCCCCACCCGGGACCAAATCTACCTGTGGCACATCTTGCAACTTCAAAACATGAGGAGACGCAAAGAAATGTGTTACAGCAATACGGTGTATCGGTTCGTGTTTTCTTAGCATCCAGTGTATTTATGATTTTAAGGTTTGGGTTTTTTTTACAAAAATAAAAATGCTGAATAAAATCCTGTTGCAATAAGCACTTCATCTGTGTTTGTCTGTCTCCTTTCTCCCACCGTGGTGGGATGATGCTTCTCCGTGGCTGATCCGAGACTGCTGGCTGTGGCTTCCACAAGTGAAAATGCAGATGTTTTGAAGGCACGATATTGCACTGTTACATATTCCCTCAGGCTGCTTGCAGGATCTTACACAAGGAAGCCATGAAATTGCTGCAGGGAAGATCGAATTTTTTAATCAACCTGAGGGGGTAATGTTTTCTGTACTATATTTGTGCCTTTAACAATGCTTCTAACTGCCAGTAGTTTTCCTTCAAGAGTTGTTGTGACCTCTTGTTACTATGTGCCAGAATCTTCTTCCTGCAGTTCGACAAATCTGCTTGGACAGTTTAAGCAATGTCTAAATGTCTTGTCACTGTTCTTCTTTCTTTTTTTTTTTTTTCTCCTAATGGGAAAAAATGGAGTGCCAGCTAAGTTCTTGGTTCTGTTTTTCCAGGGGGCTTTAGCGTACAGCCGTGCTCGGGCAGGAGATGGATCCATTTGGAAGCCGGGGCTTGGAAAGGGTAAGCGGTGAATGAGTCCTCAGGACTGTGCTGCCGTGCCCACCCGGCAGCGTGCGGGGCGGCTCCTGGCTCCCGCAGCGCTGGGCAGCGGCTGTCTGGGGATGGCTACGGCGCCCTGGGGCATCCCTGGGGGGTCTCAGGGCCCCGGGGGACAGCAGGTAGCCTGGCTGTGTCCCTTACAGCCCCCGGAGGGGCAGCCGGTGCGGCCAGCGGCGTTCCCAGAGTGATGGCGCTAACTGAACCCTGCTGGCGGCCTCAAGGAGGAAGGTGCTTAGATGAAAAGGGAAAGTCCCCGAGCTGCAGCCAAGTCCCACGCTCACCATAATAACTTTTCCTTCCTCTTTCTTCAGTTCCCCCCTCAGGCTGCGCTGTCTAGCACCAACCTGAGCGTGGCGGGGGGCTCTGTCCCACCCCAGGCCAGGGATGTGACACATTGCTGTGGCATCCCTGGTGCAGGTACAGGGCTATCGGCTTCCTCGACACCATCGGAGCTGTGAGCCTGCCTCGAGGACAACAGGGGTCCCCGTCCCCAGCATGGGGCCGGTGCCATGAGGTCTCCTTCCCCTTCAGCTGCGGGCTGCCCACAGCAAGTACAGAAACGTGGCCGCAGGCCTGTTCCCAGCTGTCTGCGCTTCCTTACCTCCATTCAGAGGAGGTTTCAAGCTGGTCAGAGTGGTTTTGTGGAGCTTTATGATGGACTTGGAGGGTTTTGAGCTGTTTAGAAGAGTTTGCAAGTGCCTCAGTGGAGGAGTCTTGCAGGCACTTAGAGCTTTTGATGGGTCTTTAGAGCTTTGAGCTCTGCGGAGCCGGTGACTGTGGTTGAGATGAGCTTTGCCAAGGCTCAGAGTGGGAGAGCAGAGCTCTGTAGCAGCTAAGGAATGTTGGAAGCTGCTCACCAGGAGCTCCATCCAAGATGCTGGATTGTCTCCTGGGTTTCCCCAGCTTTTCTGTTCATCTTGGGCTCCCTCATTGTCCCACTGGATGTCTGTGAGGCTCTCGGTGACTCTTGCCCTGGCTCGTCCCTTGGGTCCCCTGAGCTCTCTAGGGTTATCTCAGTGTCCCTCGGGTCTCGCAGCCTCCCAGCAGGGTTCCCCGGAGGAACATCTCATAAGCTACGAGACACTTTTGGTTTAGTTTTTGCGGAAAGAGGCTGAGCCCGTTGGAGGGGAGCCATGCTCAGACTGGAAGGATGGCAGCTGTACCGCAGGATGTGCTCTCGCCGCCCCCCCGTCGGCCCACTGGGGTGTGGGGGCACTGGCCACGCTCCCCGGGGCAGCAGCAATCCCAGGGTCCGGCTGGTCCCGCGGCTCTGGTGGGACCTCGCTGCATTCCCACCTCTCCCTGCTCGCCCCAGCCCAGCTGCGCCCCGCTCCTCCCTCTCACGCAGGGTCATGCAGGGCTTTCAGCCCGTGTGGCGGCACCCTCGCCGCCTCTTCCTCAGGTCTGCCGGGGCTTTCGGCCTCTGGCTCTTCTGGCTTCCTCCGTGCTTTCCTGGATGTTCTGGTCTCCCCCGGTTCAGCCCTCTGGGGCGCTCTCAGATTCGCCTGGGCTTTCCTGGTCTCTCTTGGGCTCTCCCTGGAGGTTTTTTTGCCCGGTTTCTCCCAGCCTGTCTGGGCTCCCTTGAGCTCTCTCTCTAGCGGTGCTTTCAGGGTGGCTGTGGCCCCTCTGAGCTCCCTTAGTCTCCGCAGCCTGGCTGGGATGCTCCTGTGTCGCCCGGCTCTCCGGGGCTTTTTCAGGCTGCCCTGGCGTTCTGGGGCTCCCCCGTGAGCAGACCCCAGCTGCTCCCTGCCAGCTGCCTCCTGTCCCTCATGGCAATCCTCAAATTACCTCGTTAGGCAGCGCCGGGCAGGCGATGGTTTCCGGACCCTGGCAGAGGAGGAGAGCTGGAGGTCAGGCTCTGCGGGAGCCTGGCTGAGGAGGGTGGAGGTTTGCCGGCGGTTGGAATGGGGCCCATCCCTCAGCGTTGTGCTGGGGGTGGACGGGTTTTGTTTCAGCCCCGTGCTGGCGCAAGCGGCAGCCGTGGAGCCACAGGCTTGCTGTTCCGCTGAAGCGCAGGGAGCTCCCAGGAGGGCCCCTGCCAAAATCCTGGGTCTGCCAGAAAGTGCCCGGTGCAGGACAGGTGACTGGCAACAGCCGCGGAGCCACCTGGGAGGATGTGGAAGCGGCCGGGCCGAGAAGCTGGCGGAGCCCTGCCAGGCTGCGAAGGGCCCTGGGAGGTCCAGTCCCCTGTGCAGCCCCGGCTCGGTGTCGGGCACCGCAGTGCCAGGGGCTGGGAGCTGCACTGTCCCCTCTCCTTGGCTGTGCCCGGTGCCCCGGGAGGGGACCTGCCAGTCCCGCCAGCCGCAGGGCTCTGATGGGGCTACGGGGACAAAGTGTGGTCCCGGCATCCCCCCAGCAGACACCGGGCTCTGGAGCCCAGGAGCAGGGCTGGGGGACGGAACGGGACCCCGGGGGAGGAGAAGCAGCATTGCTCTCACCCGTGCCGAGAGCTGCCCCGGTCCCCGGAGGCACCCGACCTCCGAACAGGCTTGTGCTTCCCCAGTCCAGCCCTGCGCTCGGCTGCACCGCGCTGCTCCCATCATGGGAGAGACACCGCCCCACGGGAGCAGGCGCCTTCCCTGCCGGGTCCTGGGGCATCCCACACAGGAGCGAGCGGAAACGTCACAGTGTGGAGAGACTTCTGGGAGCAGAACTTTATTTAACACAAGCATTCTTCACAATAAATATGTGGCCGAGAAGGAGAAGACGTTCCTGGGAACTATGGGACAGAAATCGCAAACCCTCATCGATACACAAATCGCAGTGAATGAGCCATGGGCAGTGAATAAAAACCCCTGCAGCCGAGACGTGTCTGGGGCACTCCCAGCACCGGGGACCAGACACTGACACTTCAGATTCATCCATTGCTTCATCCTGGTTCCCTATGGCCTCACTCGGCTCCTTCTCACCCCCCAGGACCTTGGAGGAGATCTTCTCTGGACATAATGCACAAACATGACTCAAATCCAGGTGGAAATTCCTACACTCCTCAGGAGGATCAGCCAGAGCCTGTTGGAAGGTGCTTTCAGCACTGAAAAGACCTCTCATAAATAGAGGAAACATCTCCCAGACCGCTCCTCTCAACGCACGTGCCAGCTCCATCAGCGAGCCGCCAAGCCGCAGCCCCTTGATGAAGCAAGTCCTGCTTGTCAAACGTATCCTATATTCAGTTTGGGCTTCACTTCTTTCAGAGCAGCCAGCTTCTGTAGCGTCTCTTCGTTTAATCCAGATTTCTTCAGCCTTTGGAGAGGACAAGCAAAGAGGTTAAATCCACCCAAGCAGCCGTAGCTTCGCAGGAGCCACGCTCCCGCCGTGGGGCAGGCTGGGAGCCATCGCGCTGCCGGGGCTGCGGCCGGGGGCTGCATGTCCCTTACCACAGCCTCTGCAAGGAGCAGGCGGGATGGCGGAGCGCCTCGCACAGCAGCCGCACGCTGGTGTCTCCCAGGTCGTTCTTACTCAGGTCCAGATGCTCCAGGCTCTGGCTGGTGCTGAGCACGGCGCCGAGGTCCTCGCAGCAGGCGCCGGTGAGTTGGCACTGCCACAGGCTGCCGGGGAGGCGTTCGGAGAAAGGCAAAGTTTGGACATTTCAGGCACAGTCCTTCGCAGCCGTAAAGCTTGCCTGTGCTGCCGACCCACCCGCCTCAGGTCCTCTGGATGCCTGGAGAGACCTTCTGGGGAGTTCTCGCTCCAAAGCCTTGCTCCGGGCTTCTGGTGAGGTCTGAGGACGGATAGCATCCCCCCGGATGGGGAGCATCCCTTCAGGTGGGCTTGGGCAGGACCGGGCTTCCTCTTGACTGGAGTAACCCTTGATTACTTCTCACAACCCCAAAACGTGACTGGGGAGGTCTTTAAGGAGCAAACGTCCATGCACCTGCACCCAAAAAGTGCTGGTGGATGGAATAACGGCAGGTGGGGCCGTGAGCGTGCTGCTGCTTCGCCTGGGAGAGCTTTAAATGCTCATTATCTCATGTGGGTGATAATAAATAACCTCATCTAGCTGATAAATAAATGATTTTATATTTTTAAGCTGTTAACACCCTGCCTGTCGAAGCTCTCGGCACCAACCCAGAGATGTTCAACTGCCCTTAAGAGGGACGGTGACCGGCTGCGGGGACACCCGTTGGGGGAGGATGGGCGAGCGGCCGATGTTCCCCGTAGCGAGCAGCCTCCCAGCCCCGGGAGCCCCGCAGCGCCTCACCTCAGCGTCCGCAGCTGGCAGGCGGGATCCCGCAGGCCCTCGCTCAGCCGCCGCACTCCTCCGTCCCCCAGCTCGTTGTCCCCCAGGTGCAGCTCCGTCAGGCTGGGGCTGGCCGGGAGCACCGCGGCGAGAGCCCCGCAGCTCAACTCCGTCAGCCGGCACCGCCACAGCCTGCGCGGGGACCGGGAGGAGAAAGGCACCGATCGTCACAGCTGCTCCGGCAGCTCATCGGCCCCTGCTCTGCGGGGACAGTGCCCGCAGCCCCCATCCACCCCTGCCCTGGGGCCAAAGGGGAGGAGAAGGTCTCACCAGAGGGAACCTGTCCCTGCTCTCAAGGTACCGCACTTTTGTATTTCCTACCACATCGTGCAGGTTTTGCCTCTTTGACTCCTGTAGTTACGGGTATCAGCAGCACCCAAAGCCCCCTGAGGGCACTAGCTCATGGTGAGGGGTTTCTCAGATCCGCCAGGTCCTAGAAGCTGCCACCCGCCCCAGCAGAGGCACATCTCCCCTCCAGGGGCACCGCAGCCCCCTGCCCGCGGCTCAGCATCGCTACTGGGGCCCAGGAGATCAAAACTGCTGCCAGCTGGAAGGGCTGCATCACCCCTCCGCCTCCGCCGGCTCCAACGCTGCTCAAAGGGCAGGTGCTGCTCAGCGCCCCCGCGACCTGCCCTGCCTTCGGCGCCCCCACCAGCCGAGCCCAGACCCCTTTTCCCGGGGGGCTGTGCGAGGGGGGGGATGTTGCCCGAGCCCTGGGAAACGCCACCGACTCCAATTTCACCACTCCTGCTGCGCAGCCTCCCGGCAGCCTGTTCTCCTGCCTGGCTTCCTGCTACCTGTGTTCGTAGGATGGCTGAGATGGGGCTCGTTCGCAGCGCCAGAGAAAAAGCGGGTAAAAAGCTCAAGTTTAAAAGCAGATGAAAAAACCAGAGCTGTCACAGTGGTGGTGGCCCTAGCGAAAGATGGCACGTCACCTCTGCCCCGTGGGTCCTAGGAGGGCAGGCAGGGCAGTGCTGCGCAGCCCAGGGACACAGGGCATCCTTTGAGCGCTGGACAGGAATTGCTTTCTGGCTCTGCCTCGCAGCCGTCCCGCTTGCGGAGGCTCCCGCTGCCCGCCCAGCGCTGCCCCGCAGCCACTCACCTCAGTGTCCGCAGCCGGCAGGCGGGATCCCGCAGGCCCTCGCTCAGCCGCCGCACTCCTCCGTCCCCCAGCTCGTTGTCCCCCAGGTGCAGCTCCGTCAGGCTGGGGCTGGCCAGGAGCACCGCGGCGAGAGCCCCGCAGCTCAACTCCGTCAGCCGGCACCGCCACAGCCTGCGCGGGGACAGTGCGGGGCTCAGCCAGGCTCGAGCCCCTGGCAGAGGCTCCTCTCTGAAAATCACCCGCTGCCTTCTGAGCCCAGGGATGTGGTCAGGCTCTTTAATTAGCACAGCTCAGGGGGAGCGATGTGGCGCAGCATCCCGCACACACCCAAAAGATGTCTGCTGGGAGCAAAGCGGGACCCGCCAGCCCGTCGCCCCGTACCAGAGCTTTTGCACGCTGCAGCTGGGTCCCGCCAGTGCCCCGCACAGCTCCCGCACGCCGCCGTCCTCCAGGGGATTGTCGCTCAGGTCCAGCTGCACCAGGCTGGGCAGGGCGCCCAGCACGGCCGCCACGTCCCTGCAGCCAGCCCCCGTCAGGTTGCAGCAGCTCAGCCTGTGGGAGAGGCGGTGGTGAGGCTGCCCGTCCCCTGGTCTGTCCCTCCTTCCCACTGCCCCAGGTCGGAGGAGACCTGGCCAGTGTCCCCTGCTGAGCCTGGGCACGGAGGTGGCTCCTGCAGTGGCTCCAGGGACACCGTGTTGGAAAAGAGGGGAGCAGCTCACTGCCCTCTCCCCGTTCTCCCAACGCCCGCGCACGTGTCTGGTGTTCACGGGTCTTTGCTGCCGAGTTTCCTTGTTCGGCATCCCTGGGGGCAGCGACGCCGAGAGCCGCTCGAACGCGCGCCAGAGTGCAAACCGCAGCCCAAATCTGCAGACTCCAAGGGGCAAAATGCTGAAGTGCAGCCACAGGACGATACCCAGCAACAATCCTGCTGTGCCAGAGTGGGAATGGAGAGGTGAGGTGACCAGGCAGCGCCTGCTCAACCAGGGAGTAAAGGTCTGGGGGCAAACAAGTAATGTTGTTCGAATGGGTGAGGCTAATCCGCCTCACTTCGGAAGTTTCAGAGAGTTTCCCCCTTTCAAATCTCATTGTCCAGGCTGAGCCTGTACCAGGGAGAAATAGAAACACACAAAGAAAAAAAAAAAAATGGAGGGGAAAATGTGGACACCACTAAGGGATGGTTCATCCCCTTCCCAGAGACGGTGTGTGGGGTGTCTCCCCTTCTGCAGTTACGTGTTTCTGCACGGTGCGTGGCCAGCCCTGCCCCTGCCTGGGCACGCAGGGACCCCAAAACACCTGCAGCTGCAGGGCAGGAGCCCGGGGAGAAGGTGCCTGGGGTGCAGAGGGGCACCCACAAACAAGTGAACAGCAGCGATGGCAGCACAGACCTCTCTGACTCCTCCATCTGGCCTAGGCACTGGAAACGAGTTCTCTCTCTTACTTTCCTACAGTGGCCTAGCACAGACTCTTTCATTTAAAAATGCAAAACTAAATTACATTAATGCAAAATGTAATAATAAGGGTCAGGCCCCTGCGACAAGTAGGTCTGTGATGCCTCAAGCTGTCTTCAGCAATGGCAGCATCGGTAAATTGACTTTTCTC
The DNA here is from genome assembly GCA_013398295.1 of Chionis minor. Classification (NCBI taxonomy): domain Eukaryota; kingdom Metazoa; phylum Chordata; class Aves; order Charadriiformes; family Chionidae; genus Chionis; species Chionis minor. The sequence goes on along the minus strand of VZSF01010214.1, from coordinate 7,076 downwards.
ATCTCTTTTTGTTTTTTTATCCCTCTTCCTGGCTCACAGGAAGAGACACGTGGTCCTGCAGCCTCCCGGAGCTGGCGACGTCCCTTACCGCAGTATCTGCAGCTGGCAGCCGCCACGTCCCAGTCCCTCGCACAGCCGCTTCACGCCGCCGTCCCTCAGGTCCTCGTTCCCAGCCAGGTCCAGCTCGGTCAGGGTGGGTTTTAGGCTGAGAACGGAGGCCAGCGCCCCGCAGCAGGCGCCCGTGAGCTGGCACTGATCGAACCTGCGAGAGAGACGGGGAGAGGAGCTGCGGGGCTCGGCACAGCTGCCCTGCCGCAGCGATGCGCCAGCCAGCCCCTCGCCGAGAGAGCCACCGCTGACGGTGTCCGCAAACCCCCCGGTCTCCACGGATGGCAGCCCGGGAGCGGCAGGAGATCCTATCCCGCCGCGCAGCGAGCCATGGCGACACGTGGTCACCCTCCCCGTGCAGCGAGGAGACCCGGCCGGGCCGGCTGGGGTTTGCTTGTCTTCCCATTTCACCCGGCAGAGAGGAGCGATGTACCTTAACGTCTTTAATCCACAGCCTGATTTTTCCAAGGCTTGACAAAGCAGGTGGATGGGCGACTGCTGCCCCTCCTCTTGCTGGTTTTCCCTGAAAACAAATAACAAATATGTCCTATTCCTATGCCTATCCTAGTCTATTCCTACCTTAGCCTATTCCTTCCTTATTCTGTTCCCAGTCTTATCCTGTTCCTTTCTTTTCCCTTTTCCCTTTTCCCTTTTCCCTTTCCCCTTTCCCCTTTTCCCTTTCCTATCCCTATTCCAATGCTGCCCCTTGGCCACCGGCTGTGTCCCTAGGTCCCACCTGCACGCCCTTGCCGACGTGCCCGGGGCGGCAGGAGGACCAGCCTTGCTGCAGCTCCCCCACGGGGATATCACAGCCCTTTGGGCTCCCAGGGATTCGCCGCGTTGCGGCCGGGGACCGTACGCACCGGCACGCCTGCTTGGCCGGCTGCGGGCCCGCACAGTCCTCGGGGTCGTCCCACAGGAAGGAGCAGCGCCCCAGGTCGAGCGACTCCAGCTTGGGGAAGTTTTTTACGCTGAAGGAAAGGACCATTTGGTCGAAGCGGTTCAGGTTGAGCCCTCGCAGGCAGACCCCCGTGAAAGGGTCCAAGGCCGTGGCTACAAAACGCTCGTCCTGGAGCTCGTACAGACAGTGGCAGACCTCCAGCTCGCGAATCATCGCCGTCTCCTCCATCAGAAGAGCTAGGGCCGTTTTCTGGCTGTTTTGAAGCCACTCCAGTAATTCCTGTGTAATCCTGGGTGAGATTTTACACCCCATCTCCTCCTCCAGCTCCCTCCTGCGCTCCTTGTTGAGCAGTCCGAAGAGGAACCGCACGGTCAGCATGAAGTAGTTCCTGCAGTTGCCGTAGCTCTGCAGCAGCGCCCTCACGTCCCTGCTGGGACCAGCGGGGGGTTCCCGCTCCTCCCTGTCGTCTTCCAGCAGGTAGAAAAGCGCCGCGAAAAACTCCTGGAAGCTGAGGTGGATGAAGCTGTAGGTGCTGACGCAGGAGATGTCCTTCTGGAAGAGGTGCTCGTTGAGGAGGAGCGGGAGGGCTTCTTGCTGGTCCAGTGCATACCCCTGCACCTCCTTCTCCTCAAAGAGGACCTTCTGCTTCCAGATGCCGTCGGCCGCCAGGCAGCACAGCCCCCGGAGCACCCTGGGCATGCCCTGCTTCAGCCGCCCGCTCAGGGAGCGCAGCAGGGCGCAGAGGTAGAGGATGTAGATCCCCGTCGTCGTCTTGGGGCTCTGGGTGAGACCCCCGGTGCGGCCCAGCTGCTGCTTCATGACGGTGCAGACGATCCAGCAGACGATGGGCACCAGGCACATGGTGAAGAGCGTCTCGTTCCCTCTGACGAACCGGAAGGCGGCAGCCGCCTGCTCCGCGTTTTCAAAAAACCTGTGGAAATACTCCTTCCTCTCCGCCTCGGAAAACCCCAGGATCTCAGCATAGCGCTCGCACTCCAGGCACCTGCCCAGCTTCCGCAGGGCGGCCGGCCTGGTGGTGACCAGCAGGGAGCTCTCGGGCAGGAGCCTCCTGCGGAAGAGGCTGCTCAGGGTGATTTCCACCGGCCTCCGCTCCCAGGGCTGGGAGCACAGCCCAGAATTGGGCCCGTCGAAAGAAAAGCGGAGCTCATCGAAGCCGTCGATCACGAAGAGGAGCCTCTCCGGCTGCCTCAGCACCTCCTCAAGCGGCGGCGCGCTGCTGGGACAGCACTGGGTGATGAGGTCGGCCATGCTGGCCTGGCTGGTGAGGAGGTTGCCCTCCCGGCAGTGGATGTAGAAGACGTAGTTGAACTCTGCAAACACGTTGTCGGACGCCCAGTCCAGCATAATCTTCCTGGCCGTCATCGTCTTGCCCACTCCCGCGGCTCCCAGTAGCACAACCACCTTGTGCGCCCAGCCGTCGGGGCCGGGCTTGAAGAGGTCGCCCACGGTGATGGCGGAATTGACTTGCTCCTTCATGATCTCCGCGTGCCTCTGCCCGATGGCCACGATCTCGTGCTCCCGTTGCTCCTCATCCCGGGGCTTGCTGACGATCACCAGCTTGGAGTACCTGGCGTTCAGGCTCACGTGGTCGCCCACCCGGGCGTTCTGGTCCTTTATGCGGCTGTACGCCTGGCGGATGGCCTTTTTGTAATTCCTCTGGAAATCTGGAAGGATGGAAGGCCACCTCACGCGCCTGCGGACCGCGGGGCGAGCAGCAGCGGAGACCCCTGCGCTCCTCCCTGCCGGCACCTACCTGGTGACGATGAACCCAGCTGACGAGCGGGCCCCAGGGCTGGGGGAGAAAGGGGTGTCAGTGGGCAGCAGTGAGCCCCCGACACCCCCAAGTGCTCTTCCACCTCCTCCTCCCTGGAGGAGCCAGCCACCGGGACCCCCAACCCACCGCCCTCTCCGTAGCATCCTCCTGGCTCCCAGCACAGCGCCTGGGATGCCGCAGGACACTGCACTTGCCAGGAAGCCCCTCAGTCTTCCCACCTCTCTCTCGGCTTTTCCAGAGCCGGGCGGCGCTGTTGCAGAGCCCGATGCGCTCGAAGACGGCTACTGCCGTGTCCAGGGCAGCCTCCCCACCGTAGAAATCCAGCATGAGGTTCTTCGTATCCATCCAGTCGGCCTTCTCCAGCCGCCCCCAGGGAATGCAGCTCCTGCCCTGCAGGTGTCCATGCGCCAGCGTGTCCCGAAATCTTTTAAAATCCTCCTCAGAGAGGTCTTCCAGGGCCCGGAGCAGCAGCTCGCCGGCAGTGCCCTGGGGGCTGCTCCCGCTCGGGGCGCGGTTCCTGCTGCTGTGCACCCCCATGGGGACAGCCCCGGCCCCCGGCCCCGTGCCTGTGATGGGGGGGACGAGGTTTGGGGAAACTCCTGCGAGGAGCCTCCCCGGCCCCACAGCCCAGCGCCATCCCGGCCGGGCTGTGCCTGCCCGGGGGAGCTGTGCTCCCCGCGATCCCCCTGCTCCGCTCCCCGGGGCCGGGCGGTGGGGCTGGCTGCCCCCAGCCGGACACCGTGATCCTTCCCGCTGCACCCCCACCGGCTCCCCCGGCCCAAACCCTCCCCAGCAGCATCAGCACGAGGAGCAGTGGGGCCCCGTCCCACCAACGCCTGGCTGGAGTCTCGTCCCACCCCGTGAGCGGTGTCCCTACTGGGAGAGCTATGTCCCACCAGGAGAGCTGTAGCCCACCAGGAGAAAAATGTCCCCACCAGGAGAGCCATGCCCTACTGGGAAAGCAGCGTCACCACCAGGAGAGCCATATCCCCATCAGCAGAGCAATGTCCCTACCAAGGAAAGCGTTGGACCTACCAGGAGAGCAGTGTCCTCACCAGGAGAATACCATCCTCACCAACAGAGCAATGTCCTCACCAGGAGAACACTGTCCTCACCAGGAGAGCCGTGTCCCCACCAGGAGAGCAGCGTCCCTACCAGGAGATCAACATCCTCGCCAGGAGAGTCATATCCCCACGAGGACATCTGTGTCCCTGCCAGAAGAACCAATGTCCCACCAGGGTGACAGCGGGGCAGCTGGCCCTGCTCCGGAGCCAGGCTGCTTCAGCCAGTGTGGGACCTGCCGGGCTTGCTGGGGCGGCCGGGGACTTTCATCGTCTGGTGAGCTGCACATGCGCCCCCATTTCCCGTACGGGCAGAGTTCCGCTCTGAAAGTGGTGCAGAAAACACACCGAAAGCACTCTGAAAGAGGTGCTGCTGTTTCCTTCCCTCTCAGGTCAAGATTCTCACACTTCACGCCCTTTCTGCACCTCACTTATTTTCCCCTTTTCTTCTCTTTTCTTCTTAGCACCAGGTCCTTCCTCCGCAGGCGGCGGCACAGGGCTGTGCTGAAGGCACGGAGACCTCGGCGCCCGGCCGCGGCGGCTGGGCTGCTGTCGGGCCGTGCTCAGCTTGGGACACACCGGTGACCCAAAAGAGCCAGGCGGAGGGTAAGCAGTGGCTTTTGCCACTTCTGCTTGAAATTCGTCCTGCCACGGAGCCAAACATCCGTTCTGGTCCCTCAGCCAGGCAAGGGTCCGGTCTGCTGGCCCGTTGCGAGGTGACAGACCTAAAGTCTGGCAGGGTCCAGCAGAGCTGCTGCCCAGGGCAGGGGCAGCCCCCAGGCTGCAGCCCCCGGCCATCGCTCGCTCCCGGCGTCCCAAACCAGCTGCAAGCGAGGGGCCGTGAGCGGCTGGGCCAGCACAGGGACCTCTGCAGGGAGCCAGCCAGCGCCTCATGGGGCAAAAGCCCCTGGGGCAACGCGGCCGGCGCTGCGGGGAGGGCACGGGTGGGTGGGGGCGAGGTGGCCGAGCCCCCCGGGACACGCTCCTGTGGTCCCGCGCGAGGCACAGGCAGGAGCGTGCAGGCAGGACGCTGAAACCCCCCCACTCCTCCTGAGACTGAAACTGCAGAAAAGGCTCCGGAGGGACTTTGCAGGGGTGAGGATGTGCAGGGTGTGAAAAGAAACCGAGAGCAGGCGCCGCCCCAGCGAAAGCTGCTGCCCGCGCTGCGGCGCCGACGTTCATCGCGTCTGCAGAGAGCAACTGAAGTGCCCCGCAGGGAGAGCTCCAGCCACCCTCGCTGCCGCCGTGATCTGTGAAGACAAATCCCACAAGAGCGAAACCCGCGTAGCCGATCGCAAAGCATCCCAAAACTGTCGCGCCCCACCTTGGCGTGGGCGCGCCACGCTCGACCCCAAACGCCGCTTCGGGTTTGTGGTTTCTGCCCCCAGCTCGTGCTGACGGTGTCAGCTGAAGGAAAACGTCTCTTGGATGCAGAGAGACCCAAACCAAGCCCTGGTGCTGCCGGGATCCCGGCGCGCTCCCATTTCCCTGAGTTCTGCCCACCCTACAGCCACGGCATTCACGGCTGGGGTAAATTAGTGCACTCATGAATGCTTGTGGAGCATTTCGTTAAAAAAAATAGTTAGGGGCTGGTCTAACGTATTGAGAGCGATGCTGCGGCAACTGAAAGCCAGTCCTGCTCGGCACCAACTTTATTGCTTTATTGCTTAACTGTCGGTGGCACACGAGCTGGACGCCCGGCGGAGGTGTCACGGTGCTCGCGGCGCGCGGCTCTCTCCGGCTGCCCTTCCTGTGAACTTCCTGCCGCAGCGGGGCAAAGCCGGGGCCGTGGTTTGATGGGTGCCGCTCGCACCGGTGCGGGGATGGGGCCTCGCCGGCAGCCTGAAACGAAAGCACTTCACCCCTCGCTGTAACCCCAGCCCTCCACCCTGCTGCCAGCGCCAGCAGCTGGTGAAACGCCCTGGCACGCTCAGCAACGGGGCCAGGGCAGCACGTGCGGGGTGCCCAAGCCCCCCTCCTCCGGCTCTCGCCGTCCCTCCCTGGCACGGGAAGACACACGGCCACCGGTGTCCCCTGCCGCCCCATTTCGTGCCCCGGTGCCGGCAGTGGGGGTGGGTACCGTAAACCTCCTCTGCCCTGGAGGTCACCGCAGCCGATCCGCCTGGCCGGGGGCTGCGAGAGCCGGCTGCGAGAGCCGGCAGCGGGGGCCGGGAGGATGCTGCGGGGAGCACGGGCCACGTGTCCTGCCGCCGTTCCAGGCATCAAACCAGGAGCTGTGCTGCCTGCCGACGGGCGAGGAGGCTGCGGGAGCTCCTCTGTGACCCACGGCTTCAGCCACCCGGCAGAAGGAGAGATGCGACCATACCTCTCCTCTCCTCCTCCTCCTCTCCAAAGCTTGAATGCATACGGAGTAAACGAGGGGGGCTATTCCTGCCTGGTCGCAGAAATTTGCTAGTTTATTTGCTGCCGACGTAGCCCGAAATGCTGGGGGGGTGGAAAAACACTCAGCACTAATAGATGCCGGGAAGAGATCTGCAGCCAGCCTCGGGTCTTATCTCTAATGATGTGTCTGCCTGAGCTGCAGCTGGCTCCTGGGATGTCTGGCTCTATTCGGCTCCTGGAGTTTCCCTTGAAGCCTGCCGGGAGCCCGGCTTCCAGCAGTGCCAATTAATGCCCACCGCGGGAGAGGGGCCGCACGCCGTCTGGCCGCCAGCCCTGCGCGAGGAGGAGGCGTCCCGCGGGACGTGGGGAGCAAACGGCCCCCCGCGATGCCACGGGCATCGGGCCGCTGGTTGCAGCTGGGAAAAGAAGCAGCTCCATGAAAACAGCAGGAGAAAATTAAAACGAGGAACCCCCACCCACCCCGAATGTGGGCAGGAGAGGGCCTCCTCTCCAAAAACGCCACGGCTGTGGTGTGGCAACGTCTCCACAGCAAAACACGGGCATCCTTGTGATCCGAAGGGGCCGTTTTCACGGTAAAAAGCTGGCCACAGGGAGGGGGCAGCTTGCTAAAGCCTGCTTCGTCCCCTCCCCAGCCAAAAGGCGAAGGAAAACAGAATTTTTCAGCTCGCGCGGAGCGAAACAATGAGTGTCAACCTGAGGCATTTTCCGGGTCCGCGAGCAGGGAGAGAAAATAAACCCCAAACCGAAGCCCACGAGCCCCCATTTCAGCGGCCGCGGGCCGGGGGGGTGTTGTGTGCTGGGGGGGTTTGTGTGCCAGAGGGGTTTGTGCGCCAGAGGGGTTTGTGTG
>VZSF01010202.1:0-19727 GCA_013398295.1 Chionis minor | reverse complement strand
GGGGGGGGGGGGGGGGGGGGGGGGGTGGATTAGTGGGCGCAGGGCGAGTCTCCTGGGCGTGATATTCCGATATTCCGCAGCTGATTCCTGCCCCGAGGGTGTTTGATGGCCTTCTGCAGGGTGTGTGCAGGCAGAGAGCTTAAATCCTTAAATCCATATCTGCTGCTTTGCATCTGAATGACTTTTTTTTTTCTTTTTTTAAAAAAAAAGGTATGTCATAAAATCATTTGCTAAGAGAAATGTTTTGGAAACACTGCTGTGAGCATGGCCCGTTAATCTTGCCAAAAATTTAACGATTTGAGGATGTTGTTTGGTTGTAACCAAGCTCCTTTGAAGGAATTCTCTGCTTGTGAAAGACGAATTACTCATTCTTTGTCTGGGTTAAGAGATCATAATGTGATTATTAAAGTCGGTGCTAGATATAAAGAATTATGCTTAACCAGGGTCTTTGTTCTCTTATCAGAGCTCATCTGACCAAGTTTCCCCTCCTATAAAGTAGGCAAACATCCCCCCAGATTAAAGAATGCCCCAAACTCCAGAAACCTATTTACTAGTTTCGGCTAGATTAGCTTCGCAGTGGGGAGGGCTCTGGGGACTGACGACTTCATTAGGTATTGGGCTGATGGATGCTCAGGATTTGGGATAAATGCAGAGGAACTCCTTCCCCCGGGGCTCCCTTAGTGACTTCTCTGCTCCGGGTTTCAATTGTTGGGAGATTAAGATGGTGAGTGAAGGAATTGCAGCCTCGTTAAAAGGGTTTGCTGCTGAATCCACTCATGCGGCATCTTCTAGTAACTCTTTCCTGTGTTTCCTTTGCTCTCCAGAGCAGCGACTGAACGGGCTCTGGGGAAACGGAATACAGGAATTCTGACCTGAAGGAAGCAAATGAGAGCGCGACTCGGTGATTGATTGGAAAGGGTGGCAGGGACAGTAATGAGATAATTTTACTTAAGCAGCTGCCTGTGATCTAAGCGATCCGAGTGCCTTGTGAGTAGCTTTACGGGTAGCCTGCGCGTTGGAGGTACTCTCTGTCTTCCGTGTAGGAAAACTGCAAGTGCTCTGCTTCTGCTTCTCCTTCCAAGAAGGAGCACCAGTGCAGGAGCTGTGGTTTTGGTGATGCATGTGGTGGAACACGTTGGGAGAGGAGAAATGCTTTTCCTTTTACGCGACTGGCAGCGAGTTTAGGGAGGGTGTGCCCGTCATCTTTCTCCAGGGATATTTTAATCCACTTCCTTATCACAGTAGATGGTAGTGATGAGTAGTAAGTCCACTTGATCGCTTAGGAGAGCTTCACTCGGCACTTGAGGTCGCCTTGGTGGTGATATTTCAGGTGGCACTAGTTTATTTGGTGAGGCTGCCCAGGAAGGTCCTATCTGTGTGCTGGGTAACCCATTTCAAACCGTAGGTGGTGAAGAACAGAGAGGCCGTGTCCTCAGCGAAACCCGAAGACTGAGTGAGTTCTGCTTTATAGCAACTTTTTCAGTGTGGTGGGTTTGTTGGTTGGTTGGGTTTGGGAGTGGTTTTTGTTTGGTTGGTTTTGGGGGGGATTTTTGTTTGCTTTTTTGTTGTTGGTTTTTTTTGTTGTGCGTGGTTTTTGGTTTTGTTTTGTTTTTTTTTTTAAGTTACAATGTTTTCCATCCTTTTCCATCCTTTCCCTCTTAAAATGCTGGGTGCTGTGAACCAGAGTCCTCTGGGGACATTTGTCCCTCTTCAGATACAGGCCTGTTAGCTTGGGTTTCTTGCGCGTGAACTGCCTGTGGCAGGGGAAGAAGGGATGCTCAAGCAGCCTCTGGCCTGTTTGTGTCCTTCCAGCCCAGATTTCCTACCTCTCCGGTGGTATCCCAGCTCCCCAGTGGTGTTGGAGGGTGGCTCTGGACCTTTCACTTGGGGAGGCAGGTTAACCCTGCGCAGGGCCATGGGGATGATGCTCCTGGTCCAGAAGAGAGTTTGGAAGGGAATGGGGAGAAGGAAGGACTGCTACAGCCTTGCTTTGCAGTTTGCAGGGGCTTGGAGGGGGAAATTCATGTGGCTACAACTTGGTTTTTATCGGCGTGTCACACAGTAGCAATGAACAGCCAGAGAAACATGGTTTTCTTCAGGCTCCCAAGGTGCGCTTTGCCTCCACGTGTGTTAGCGCAGCAATTCAGCACAGAAAAGCAGATTCTCATCTCCCCGTGCCAGTTGTTTAAACATGTGACTGACAAGCTATCAACCTGCATGGGGCAATAGCAGGTATTAATTTTTAACTTATTAGTTATTACTGAGACGTTCCTTGTCATATTGGGGAATAGCCACAATATGATGTGTTGATATTTGTTAACTAGTTACTGACCTGTGCATACTCAGCACTTCTTGAACGAAGTGCTGCTGTGTATGAAGTACTCTGTGTATCTTTTTGGACGTTGAGCTCATGGAGTAATTACAGCTGCTAATTACTTCAAAAAAGCCAAACACGAATCCAGAAACTTCTACCACCAGGTCTGCGTGAAAGGTAGGCTGAAATACTGAATTTAAAAAGTTTACCAAATAACCTTAATGTGTGTGCAGAGCAAAACATTCTTGAATATATTTTCATTTCAAGGCCATTGCAAAACTCAGACCAACTCTTTTAACCAGGGTGATGCAGGGTTGTATTAGATGAGTATTCGTTGGGTTACTCTAATGAATGCCACAGTATTGCCTTGCTCTTTCCTGTCCCTGGTCCCCAAACCCTTCGATAGGCATCTGTTGACATCTTTGCCCACATGTTCCTGTGGGCTTTTTGGGGCCTGGATGATTGCGGAAGCAGCAATCCTGGTGTGGAGGTCTTGCCCGCAGCGTGGCTGCTGGGGCGTGTGTGGAAGGACTGTTTCCCCTCACCATCCCAGAGAGTCGCTTAGGCTCTAACCCACAACCAGTTTGCACCATTTAAAGCCCTTTTCCAGCCCGGACATACTTCCTGCTCTTGCTGCAGGTAAATGAGTAGGTGGGAAGGGTTGGAAGGGTGATCTCCTGATTTGATCTCCTGGTTGAAGGGTGATGGTCTAACATGTAGGTGGTGTGGCTGGGAGAACTGATGTGAACCGGCCATCCTGGAGGTCCTCTGAGCGGGGGCAGCCCAGCTGGTAGTCACTGGGCAGCTGTACTGGCTTTCAGCCATGCGACTGCTGGCCATGAATACGCTACTGTTGTGCTCCCTGCTCCACACACTCGGATTTGGACATTCTTATGGGTGTACCATCTCTCTTGGATTTATTGGATGGCAGGGAACCAAAAGTAGGTATGTCCAGCATACCTGGTACATATGTCCAGTATGTGCTGGGGGTGGGTAGGGGGCAGGAGGTGCTCAGGCACAGCAGCATTTAGTACAGCTTCTATTTTAGCAGCCACCTACTTTGTGGTCTTCAGTGCTGAAGCTGCGATGGGTCAGGCTTGTCCCATCTGTCCTCACCAGTGTTTCCTGCCGTGCCCTGGATGTTCTTCCTGCCTCTAGGTCAGGTTTTTCTGAAGTGGAGACTTCGATAACGTCTCTCCATCGTGTTCTGTGCTGTGAGATTCCCTTGGAGAGCTGCAGCGTGGCCTGCAAGAAGTCTCCTGGCTTGCGCAGACCCCTTTCCCGACGGAAGGGCTAGCTTAGGTGTAGATTTCATAGAATCATAGAATCGCTTGGGTTGGAAGAGACCTTCAAGATCATCGAGTCCAGCCCACCTGCCAGGGAGTTTCCTCCACCAGCAAGCGGCGTGAGCCTGGCTGGGTGGCATCGCCACTCTATGCCATCAGCTTGGGGACGGGGAATCCCAGCTGTCCGAAGTCCTCCTGCCTGGTCTCGCTGTGCTGCAGCCCCCAGCCCACCCAGTCTCCCAGGACACACTGCCCCAGCGCACCTCCTGGCTGGGGGTGCTGCGGCGCTGTGTGGGTGATGGCCGCCCACCCTTTTAATTGCTGCGCGACGAGGTGGCTTTGATTCCAGCCGAATCATGGGACTGGTGAGTGTTTGTAGCCACGGAGCCCAACCCTGGGCAGCTGAGATTTCCGGCATTTGGTGTGACCCTGTGGGATAAGGTGTTGATGTACCCCACGGGATCTGCCAGCCACGGAAGGAGCAACCTGTCTTCTCACACCGGCTGAACAAGGAAACGTGATGAATCCCTGGAGCTGGAAGTCTCCACTTAAAAGGGCTGGAGAGTGGGGTGGGAGGAGAGGACGTGCCCTCTGCTGATACCACGCTGCTTGATCCGGAGGAGGTGGTGGCTTTGGAGCTAATGGAGCTCTTCCTCGTGGTGGGCACGTCTGACGTCAGCCCGGCTAATGGCAGCTGCCCTGACAGCAGGACTGCCTGCGTGGCCCGCTCTTCCCTATCGCGTGGGTCTGTTCCCATCAGAGGGGTGTGGACCTCCTTGGACAGGGTGCTGAGCGGCGGTGGCCGATGCACTCGGTCGCTGTGGCATCCGCTGCTCTCCTGGGGATCTGTAAGCCGTTGGCTTTTTTGGTAACAGATTAAAAACGGCAAGAATGACAAGCAAGTCCTGTCTGGCCCGCTTGGAGAATTGTATCACGTGTGTGTGCTCCTCTGACAGCCCGTGTTTTGCGCCTGGGCTTTGTGGGCTAATGCTTGGGCTACTCCAGGCTAGTTCTGTCACTGGGTTGGTGAGTGGCATGAGGATGAAGGGGTGAGGTAGCCTCTGTGTCCCCAGGAGGGTTGCTGTTGGCGGAGATGGAGCTGCCGAGAGCCATTCTTTCCCTTTTGCTTGTTTTGCCCGTTGATTCCTGTTAGTTTATCTCCACCTTTCAGCAGCCGTGAGCCATGAGGGCCCAGGGAGATACGGCATCGCTGGCGGGTCCCCTTCTTTGGGTCCCCTTCCTTGGGTCCCCCTGCGCCGGCTGGTCCGTGCTCCCCAGCGCCCAGTGCTGCCGGGGCGACGTCCACGTTCCTGGGAGCGAATTGGCTCCTCCGGCAACATCCAGACTGTCCCCGCGGGGCGCAGTGGCCTGTGCACTACTGACATTTGGGATTCGGTATGGAAGAAATAAAATAATTATTGGTTTGACATGTGCCTGAGGATGTAGGGAGCAGGACAACTGTCTGAAATGGGAAGCTCTGGTTAGGAGCGCTGCTGATTGCTCATGTTAATCCATATGGGCCATATGCTTCTAACCAGTCTCCTTGTCTCATTTCCTTCTCTGAAATGCTTACAGCTGTCTTTCCTGCCTCTTCAGTAGGTTTTTTGTTCCTGTAAAAAGACTGACAGCTCACAGATGCTGCTGGGAGTCCCCCCTGTATAGCTGGGAAGAGAGGCTGTTGCTGTGATCTTCAAGAGAAGATAAGGTGTAGTGTCTCTGCAGGAGGCCTCGTTTCTGATGTTTTGAAGTAAGCTTTTTTGGGTTTTTTTTTCCTGTTGAAAGCTGAAAATAGAGTTTGCTGTCTCGTTCACTGTTTTCCCATCCCGTGCTGCCCTTAGTGGGAAGTGAGAGAGCAGGTAGTTTGGTGGAGCAAGGAAGGAAGAATTGATGTTGGCCATGAACGTATTACCTGGTGTTGAGGCGTTCAGCACCCAGTCTTGCTGCTGTGCTTAGAAAATCTGGGTTGAACTTGACAGTGTTGCTTACATGGAGGCTTTTTTCCTAAGAAGTCTGTGATTGAAATGATAGCAGTGCTTGAGGTGGGTCGTTGCTGGTCCTCCACTTAGCCCAGTATACCATCGCTTCTCTTCTGTCCTTCCTGCATTCTGCCAAGAGAAGTCATTGCAGACCTCTGTAGTGGGGTTAATAATCCAGCTCTGGCCAGGTGAAGAAGGTTCTCTGGAGATGCTGATGTGTTTCACAATTTATGGATGGATGGATGGATGTTAAAGGGGCATCTGAAGACAGCGAGAGAAGCTGTACGTACCCTCTTTTAGACCGATGACCTGTGTACTGCAAGGAAGATGAGGTTAATACGGTGAAGTAAATGGCTGTGTTGAGTTGGCTTGAAGGTCAGGTTGAGACAGTGCCTGTGGTATGTTTATGTAGGAAGTCTGCGTGATCTTGGGCTCATTTAGGTGCTGAGAGCGTACGAAATGTCTCTTTGCTTAGTGGGTTGGTTGCCTGTGGGCCATAAACCCTAAATAAGCAAAGCTTCTCGTATTTTCCAATCCTCAGGTCACTTTGGTAGCTCTGCTTTGCCTTTTTTTGCAGTCCCAACATCACAAAAACCCACAATGTCCCACCAACTGTTGTCTCGGTGTCTGAGATAAGAAACCTTCTTGTACAGGATCCCGGTGGTGTGCCCGTGGCTGGTGACCACCTTCCTGCCACGTCCTCCCAAGAGTCCCGTTGCGGTGCAGGGAGCCACAGGTTGGTTCTTCCTCCTGGACAAAATACACGGGGGGCTGTACTTTTCTCAGCCCACGTTACGAATTATACTTTATAAACTGCTGTAGGAAATGGAAAATAAAGTAATTCTGATTTGTGTCCTTTTAGAGCCCTGTGCTTTTGACCAAAATACACAGGATAAGTCTGGCCCTTCCCTCTATTCACTTTTCATAGCCTCCTTTGTTTTTAATTTATGTATCTTTTTATTCTAAATTCCTCCCGTCCCCAAAATAGAACAGACATCAGCCTGCAAGCAAAGGTTGCCAGACATTGGTCTTGTGGATTATAGTGGCTTTTTGGCCTGGTTGGAGACTGAGCCCCACCCTATGTAGGCTTGGATTAAAAATAGCCTTTCTTTTCAGCAGGCTGAAAACTGTACCCAACATGTTCAACAGCTTGGTTTCTGGGCCACCGGCAGCCACGGGCAGCCCTTCCGCTGCGAAATAACCACAGAAAATGTGTTTGCTGCTAATTCATCCGAGAGTGGCTCAGGTGTGAGGGAGGTGTACAGCCAAGCGTGTGACTGCCAGCCGCGCAGTTAGCATGGACAGCGAGTAAAGTTTTAGCTGTGCTTCTTGCAGGACCTGAAGGAGTTGGAAACTGTAGACCAGAGGCTCTGTAGCACAGCGGCCTGGAAAGAGCCCTTGGTCCGTCCTTGGTAGTGGAGAGAGCTGGCTGGATGGGATGAAGATAGGAATGGATGCCGTATCGCTGAGCCTCAGGAGCAGGAAGGAGTCCAGGCCTTTTTTTATTCCTTAAATGTCTGTCTTGGCTTGGGCAGTTGTTAGGAAAATACTGTGAGAAGCTCTTATGCTTCCTTACCCCTGCTGGGAACATCTCGGAGCGATAGCAGGGTGTCTCGTGGGTGGCAGGAGCACCCTGAGGCTCTTTTCTCGGGGTGGTGTGTGGGGACAGAAGGTCTTCCCGGATGGGAAGGTGCTTTCACAGAGGAAGGTCCAGTAGACTCGTAGGTCACTAGCTCTAGCAAGGAAGGACAGAGGAAGACAAGGGCTTCCTACAACTGCTCCGCTACCTGGCTGAATGAGCTTGGCAGGGAGTTGGGTGAGAAAGGGTATGTGGTTGGAGGCCATGTGTTCAAGGGAAGATGGCAATCCTGGCTTGAAAACACAGCCTTTGCTCTTCTTGCCTCTGTGTTGACCAGTGTTTTGATGCCTGGCAAAAAGAACAGCAAAATTTTGGGGCTGCACTAGGAATTAGGCTGCCGGTTTCAGTCTGTCCCAGTCTGTACTGGGGCCAGGAGACTGCTCCTGCCCCACAGCCTCCGGTTCAGCCCTGCCTGTCCGGACCTGAGCTGCACACTCCTCCCTCTTCTTATAAAACAGAAAAAAAAACCCATTAAGGGCGAGAGGTTGACCGCTATCCGGTGTGGTGATCTCATTCCCCCACTGCCTGTTGGCAAAGCCAAGCCTTCTCGGGCCAGTCGGAGTGGTCAGCCGTGGAACAGCAGAAGGGAAGACCGGAGTGTCTCCTTGCTCTGGGTGTCCCCTACCTCATGAACCTCCACTGTTGACTTCTTGCATCGTTTCATTTGTTTCCCGCAGTCCTTGGCCATGCTTGGGTGAGTTGTTTCACCAGGTGGTGGCCAACGCCAGCTACCGGCAGGCTCCTGCCCGCTCGGCGGGGGAAGGCAGCGTGCGGCTCCTCTGGGATGGGGAGGCAGGTGGTCCTACCTCCAGTTGAAGCCTCCAGCTTAGCCATGAGCCTCTACGGTTGGTTAGGGCTGCGGTGGGAGTGGGAATAAATGAGCAGGGGAGTGTGATGGGAAGAGGGCAGGGAGTCTCTGCCGCTCCACGGCTGTTTATGACCAGCGTGCTCTGTGGGCCTGGAATCGTTTACGTGACCTCGTTGATCAAATGACTCCCTGAAATGCCTTTTTCTCTTCAACCCTTGTAGGCTGTGCCTTGGCTTGTTCTGTTTCTGGTTCTTCTGTTCTAGACTGTAAAAGAACTTAAAAATGTGAAATATTGCTTCTCTGATGAAACCTTTGTAAACAGTCATGAAACTGTAGAAGGACCCTAGGAGGATTTTGTTTCTCCCAAAGCCTAGGGACAGAGCCTTCAGCCTTTGTCTAACTCGGTGCGTGTTTTTACTTCAGCTGGGAGTCAAGGGGCTATTTGTTCATATCTCAAATTCTTAAAGTGGAAAAACTGACTGCTGCAGTTATGTCTTTACTACAGACGTTTTTTGCTAGAGGAAAGTGATTTTTTTTTTCTTGAAAAAAAAAAAAAATGCTAGCTGGGCTGCTTTTTAAAATTGTATAAATACAGGAGCTTCAACGAGGCAATGTGAAGCATTGCCCGCTGCAGGGTCAGGTCAAGACAAGGGAAAAAAACCTGCCAAGCGCCGATTTGGGGCAAAGCGTAATGAAGACAATCGGATGCTCTGGGAGATGGGACAGGCTGAATAACACCAGAAGTGCTGCTGTCCTGTGCCAGCCGTTCCGATATCAGGCGCTGACGTCCGGCTGCGTTTTGCCGGAGGTGTCGGCTGCCGCTGGTGCGGTAGCCGGGGAGGGCTCACCTCTAGCGCACAGTCCGTAATCCTGCCCCCAGCCCGCGTCCCGCTACGGCAGCTCCTGCCGGAGTTCCGTTTGCTAGAACTGCTTCTCTTGCCTTGGCTCCAGATAACGGGGAAACTGTCTTGCTGGGGGGGGGGGAATAATGAATTAATTGCAGAGCTCTAGGGACATCCTCTGGGAGTCCTACTGAAATTGTTTGGTGTGATTGAGGTGGTGGGAAATGAAGCTTAGGAAAAATCCCCTTTGTTCTCCTTCGCTTTTTTTTTTCCCCCCCTGAAAATTGACATATGAAAAGTATTTTGATACTAGAAGGAAAATAGGAAGGCATGTGGTTCTGCACTCAATTTATGTATATGGGACTGATTTTTTTGCCATTATGTTAGGGATTAAATTAGGGCTCTCCAGAGCTGAATGCACAGGACATTTAAAACACAGGTTGAAGACCTTGGATAAGAGAAGCTTGTACCCTCTCTGGATTACATGGAATCCTAGAATGGTTTAGGTTGGAAGGGACCTTGCAGATCATGGAGTTCCAGCCCCGCTGCCACAGGCAGGGACACCTCCCACTAGAGCAGGTTGCCCAAGGCCACATCCAGCCTGGCCTGAAACACCTCCAGGGATGGGGCCTCCACAACCTCTCTGGGCAACCTGTTCCAGTGGAAGGTGATGTGCAGTGGGTTTTTTACTGAAAGAAGGTTGCACGGTCACCTGTGTGCCATTTATGTGTTCTTCCCTATATATATGTATAGCTGAAGTCTTGCTTTTTCATACACTCTTTCTGTCAAAGTATCTTTGGAGCTTGGCTCACCGGAGCCGACTGGGCGAGCGAGGGGTGACCCTGCTCCCGCGTGCCGGAAGGACCACGTAACACCCCGCGTTCTTAGTGCCAGACGTAGCGGCTACGAGTGATGCCGTTTGCGGCCGTGTAGAGTTGGGAGATGAGTTTTTGCTTCGTGAGAGCATCCCATCTCTGATGTACCCATTAGCTTCCCATGGAGACTGGAGCGCTTTGGGTTACCCTATTCGTAGCGATGTGTGTGTGTCTTCCTAAATTTGACCAGGTTTTGTCTTTTTTCATAGAATCATAGAATCACTTGGGTTGGAAGAGACCTTCAAGATCATCGAGTCCAACCATAAACCTATGCCAAAACCACCCCTAACCCATGTCCCTCAGCACCACGTCTGCCCGGCTTTTAAATCCCTCCAGGGACAGCGATTCCACCACCTCCCTGGGCAGCCTCTTCCAATGCTTGATAACCCTTTCCGTAAAGAAGTTTTTCCTCATATCCAACCTAAATCTCCCCTGGCACAACTTGAGGCCATTTCCTCTTGTCCTGTCCCTTGTTCCTTGGGAGAAGAGATTGCCCCCACCTGGCTAGAACCTCCTTTCAGGGAGTTGTAGAGAGTGAGAAGGTCTCCCCTCAACCTTCTCTTCTCCAGGCTGAACAATCCCAACTCCCTCAGCCGCTCCTCAGGAGACTTGTTCTCCAGACCCCTCCCCAGCTCCGTTGCCCTTCTCTGGACACGCTCCAGCACCTCAATGTCTCTCCCATACTGCGGTGCCCAAAACTGAACCCAGCACTTGAGCTGTGGCCTCACCAGTGCTGTTTTTAATGTTTGCAGTGGTCTTTGCCCCAGCGGTGTTGCTGGTTACGTGGCAGTGTCCCAGCTGGGTACCAGGAGCTCTGCTCGACGGGCTGGGCTCAAAATATCAGGGGTGGGGGATTGCTGAGCTGCTTCTCCCACTATCTCTCCAGTGCGGCAAGGTAGAAGAGTGTCTCGCTCCGCTCTCGCGAACAGCCAGACTGAACTGGCTGCCTTTCCCCCTGCCCTGCTGGGAAGGACGGGGATGGTGGATGAGGTTACGCGCATCCCTGATTTTCTGGGAGAGCTCAGCACAGCCCCTCCCGGCAGGCGAAACTGCTGGGCCAGCACCAAAGTCCTCGGTGTGTCCGGAGCAGCACTAACCAAGTGGAAACTTGAATTCAAACTACCCATCCCAGTAATTGGCATTCGTATTCCGTGAAGCAGTGCTGGGTCGCTTGCTAAACAACATCTGAGAGATCATAAATCCCGGCTCCTTGTTTACGCTGCCATCGCAATCTTGTGTTCCTTACTGCTAATCGGTCGGGAAGGAGCTGTGGAGCGTTGTTTGGGTTTGGAGCAGGGCTGTGGTTTTGAGATTCCAGGATGCTGAGTCTGGTCCCAGGGACAGGCTTGGATGCTCCCCTGCCTTGGAGCCCCTGCAGCAGGACGTTAATGAGCCGGCCGATACTTCTACTGTAGCTGCTGAGCAGCTGCAGTGCTGCGGTTATATCTACATATATATATATATATATATATTCCACTATAAATCCTGTAGTTAAACGTTTCCTTGACCCAGCATAGAACAAGGTGCTCGTCTCCAGCTGGTCACGGAAATACAGGAAGCGAGTTCCAAAGCAATATGGCAATTAAGCTTTTTCTTCCTGAATTCTGCACAAAATGTTTTGCCTCCAAGAATGGATTGCGAGGGCTTTATTTTGGGGAACGCATAGGGTGTTTGTGGCTGTATGTCAGGTTATCCTGTTGTGACTGGTATTGTGCGGGCAAGCAGGGAGAAGGTTGGCCCCTGCTTTTAAGAGCTGTTTCTGAGACAGCAACACTTTGGAGGAGGTCAATAGAGAAGAAATGGAAATGCATTTACAAACGCGGTCATGTTTCTCCGTGCTCCTGGAAGCAATAAACAAGTTTCTGAATCCTCGCTTAGGTAGAATTCACCTTTCCATAAGGAGAGAAGGGAAACTGGCTGGGCCTTCTGAAAACTGAACGTATTTTGAATAAGTGGCCTTAATGTCTGACCTAAACTTTAGCCTGTTCCTTTCTGCGCTGTTTGGCAGAGGTCGGGACTAAGCTTTCCTTGGGGACACGGATGGGAGGTTCCAGTGCAATCCTGCCCTTCTGTTGCCCACCCCTTTGTAACGTTCTTGTTGATCTCATTTCCAGCTGGGCTCTTGCCACTGTTTTATAGAAACCAAATGCTTAAGCAGAGGCAGCGTAGTCAGATTTCTTGTTGAAAACTCGAAAAAACTTGCATTGCTTCTGCCTGGCTAAAGAAGCTCCTGGAAGTTACCGTAGCTCTCCGGGACGGCTGGTTACGGCAGCACCCAGCCTACTGTGGTTAGATCCATCGGTAATGGCAGGACCTTTTATACCTCCCTCCCCGCCTCCCCCTTCTCTAAGGGTTATATACCCTTTTTCTGGTTATACAGGGTTGTTTGAGTCGGTCCCTTTGCTCTTTGTCTTCTGAAGGTCTATATAAAGAGGTCTTGGAAAGCCACGAAACGGAGTAAGATTCTGCCCTGTACGAATGGCCTTGAAACCCCCTGTTACGCAAGAGCTTTGACAACCAGTACTGGTCAATAATGCACTTTAGCAATTATGGCTTTGCACGTTGGGTTCCTATCAGCTTGGCACGTGGCGAGGTATTGCACTTTCACGTGTAACACTCGTCGTTGATACTCTGGGTCAGCGTGTGGAGCTCTGGTGTAATCAGTCTTGTACCTTGGGGTGATATTGCGGACAGCTGTAGATCTTCCCCTCCTGCCTGCAAAGTTGCTTCATGGCGCCTGGCTTTATGTAAGATCTGTAGATGTTTTTTATTTTTTTCGTTTTTCATGTGGAAGGAGGAGGGTTTTCTTTTAATTACTAATTCATAAAGCGTTACTCGGCAGCAGCAACAGATCCGGAGTGTAAGAAATCGGCAGTCAAAGCAAGATTCCCAGCGTAGAGATCGGCCTGCCGCTTGTAGCTGTTGTCTTTATGGGCTGGCAAACGTGAGACAGGTTACTCATTAACGGTGTAATGAGCTGGAGGGTGAAGCTTGCACTCTAGGGACTGAAGTCTGTGGGTGACAGCTCGCTGTGTGCATGCGAGTGGTAATCCAGCTCCACCTCACCTTTCTACACAACTGAATCACAGAATCCTAGAATGGTTTAGGTTGGAAGGGACCTTGCAGATCATGGAGTTCTGACCCCCCTGCCATAGGCAGGGACACCTCCCACTAGAGCAGGTTGCCCAAGGCCACATCCAGCCTGGCCTGAAACACCTCCAGGGATGGGGCCTCCACAACCTCTCTGGGCAGCCTGTTCCAGCACCTCACCACCCTCAAAGTCAAACATTTCTTCCTCATGTTTCATCTAAACCTGCCCTCTTCCAGTTTAAAGCCATTCCCCCTCGTCCTGTCACTGCATGCCCTAGGAAAAAGTCCTTCCCCTGAGTGCAATGGTCGTGGGAGCCCCTGAGGTCAGCTTCTGCAGCAGGTCCGTCCTACAGAAGATTTTCGGTTGGGGTCTGAGACAAAAGCAGCCGTTAGGGGGGAAGCTAACAAAGGCAGGAGCTAAATACCAGGAAAAGCTTCAAGGTCCCTTGAGAGGAGGTTCTGGACCAGTTCAACGCAGCTGAATTTGTAGGCCCACTTACGCAACACAATGAGCCTCCTACCAAAATCTTCCACCTCCAGCATCTGGCAGGACGTCCAGATGAGATCCCAGTGACTCCTTAAAGATGCTTTTAGGCTGGGCTGGGCTGCTGCCCAGCTTGGTCTGGGACTGTACCAAGTTGGCCTTGACTCCCCAGCGCCGAATCCTTTCTGAGGGTGGGAGGTCACCTGCAGGTGGGTTGTGTGGGGCTGAAGAGCCACCCAGTGGCAGCCTCCCCACTAACCAGCAGCGGTTTGCAGCAGGCTGGTCTGGACAGTGGTCAGCAGTGGGCTAAAGGTCTATTTGCTGGTTGGAGCGGGCTGTGACTGCAGTGGTGTAACCTCTTCTTGCGTAGAGGTGGAAGATATCAAGCAGTCCCTGGCCTCTGGTTCTGCCTAATTGCCAGTCTTGCTGCAGTCCACCGATTTATTTTTTGAGCCACATCCTTTTTGCTGCTGTAATCTCATTTTGAAGATTACACCAATTTTATTAGTAATCTAATAGGCTGCTTCTGTGGACAAGTCACTGGTGGAGCTTGGCATTAGAGATGGCTCTTGTTTGTTGTTGACTTTTTAAGTCAAAATGAGGTACAGTGCTTGGCTTCGGTAACAGTATTTATGTTTTAGTAGTTGGAAAGGGAGTCTTCTCAGGGGAAAAGTCTGGCTTGAGTAGCTGAAAACTTTGCAGAGCTGTTGTTGCTGCTCCGGCTGCAGAGTATTTCTCATTGACAGAAGGTGAAAAGGCTTATGATGGAATTGTATGAAAACAGAAACCTCTCGAGAACAAACCTGTGCTCCTGTCACTTGTATTGTGGTACATTCTGCAGTTACGGTTGTTTTTTGGCGTCTCTTAAAACTTTCTTTTTTTCTGTGTGTCAAAAGACCTTACTACAAAGAACTACGTTCCTATTAAATTGCAGCTTTTGCGAATTATTCTGAAGTTTATTCCGCGAGGATGCAGTACCACGTGAATGCTGTGTATTTCTCAATTGTAAATGTGTCTCAACTGGATGTTGCCAGAAAAGTGGATCAGAACAAGCTTCCCTGTTCAGGAATCTTGGGCAAACAGTCACTTGTGTTCCGCAATAGTGCAAGTCTAGTATAACGAGCGATTAAGTGGCTGAGTAGTGACGTCAGATGGATAGTTGCCTAGGGGATCTTCTCCAGGTGAGCAGTGGATTGCTGGAGCTGTGTCAAGGAGTGATGGACGGACCTGGCAGCTGAGGTGAAAGATGGAGAAGTACGTTTGTGCCTGCAAGAGCCTCGACCAGCAGCCTGGTCTGTGGTGTGGCTGAGCTGGTCGAACTGGGGTGCCGTGCAAGGGTGGTCCCTCCTTCCCTGCGCTGATGTCCCTTTGGCCCCACAGCAAGCTGGGACGGGGGGACTGAAATGCTGAGGAGAGGGGCAAGGGTGGCCTTTGGATGGCAGCCTGCAGTGGTGTCTGCCCTGCTTGGGTGAAGTTCTACCGTGTGTCCAGGTCAGCTCCTCTTCACATGCTTCCATCTTCTCTGGCCTTCACCTTGTGCCGTCGTCATTGCCCAAAGAGAACGGTTTTTGTTGGGGCGCGATAGGTGCAAGGTGCACCTCGTGGTGGGCTTGGCGGCCTCTCTTTTGGCTCAACGGGAACGGGAAGGATGGGGAAGTGCCTCAGAGCTGGTGGTGCCCTGCTTAGGGCTGAGCCGAGCAAACCCCACCACTACCGCACACCCTGGCAGCATTTTCGGCGCTGGTCTCTGCCCTGGGAAGCGCAGCAGATCTGGCAACAGCTTTTCCAGTGAAAGTGCAGGAAGGGTTCCCAGGTCATCTTTAGTTTCTCTCTCCCTTTACAAAAAAAATCCCACCCAACCCTAAACTCCCCGTTGCCCGTGATCTCAAGGGAATAACTTGTTCATTTTATTTTTTTTTGCCCCGTGTATCCCCTCTCCACACCCGCCTTTTGTGTCTTTCAAATTTAATAAAGCGGGTGACTCAGGACTAAATATAAAAGCCTGCTTCCGGCATCATCTGCCGGTGGCTCATTTCCTGGAGCTGACATCAGTGGAGCCTCCGATGTCCTTATGAAATAGCGAGAGGCGAGCGATCCTCTGCAGGGTGTTCTGGGCGGACTCGCTGGCTTCTCTGGTGACGGTGTGGCTCCCTGCTCCAAGCTGTGAAGAGCTCACTCGTCAGTTAATTACTAAGCCGAGCGCTTGCTGGAGCACGGGGTAGACCAGGCGGGTCCTGGGCTCTGTTTTGCAGTGCGAAATCATGCTCTAGTTTGCAAGCGTTTTTTAAATAAAGACTAACTTTCAGTCTCTACTGCACAGGCAAGTTTTTCATTAAATAAGCATGAGCTTGACTAATGTTTTGCTTTCTGGCTGATGACAGGCTCGCTGGAAGAGTGGCTCAGGAAGCTTTTAGGGGGGAAATCTAGCAAAGATGGATCGTTTTTTCTTTAAAAAGACCGATGAATTGAGGAGTTAAGGTCAAATGGTTGCTCCTCGGTTGTCAAATCCTTCCCTAGCTGCTTACATGGAATGTACTCTGCAGTCGGTCGCAACTGAAGGTGGAGGCAAGAAGCAGGTGAAACCTCAATTTGTATTAAAAAGCACAGGGGAGAGTGCCTCTGTCCATCTGGGCATGATTTCATTACAATCCTTATCTTTAAAAGAAAATGTGGACACAGCTGGAGGAGGGGAGTGTCTGGCACGTGATAGATGGTCACCGATCCCAGTCCGAAATGGTTGGTGGCTGGTCGCTCAGCTTTGCTCTCTAAAGCCCTGGCTCATAAAGTGTGGTGTTTTCTTTCAGATGGAGTAGCTAGGTACTCTTTTGGCTCTGTCACCTCTCTCTCTCCTTTTCTTGTCTCTCTTTTTTATTTTTTAATTTTTTTTAAGGGGGAGAGATGCTCCTGAAAGCACTTGCCGTGCAGCACCAGAACAGGCAGGGCCAGGTGGAGGAAGGAGGCTGAGCCACCTTTGCCCCTCCTGGAGGCCCACCAAGGTCTGCTGATGCTCTGCTGGCTCTGGGATGTCCTGGTGCTGGTGTGGCCCAGCTCTCTGGCCCATGGGGGGTTTCTCTAGGATGGACATACTGGAGGGGATCAGCATGCCATACACTGCTTGGCTGGATAACAGCTATATCCTAGTAAAAAGCTTTTTTAGGCAGGAGCTAGAGGTGCCTGCAGGTAAAACCATTCCCAAAAATCATGAGGGCTGGTGTAGCATGCACAGGGACTTGTGCATCAGCATGGGTTTCATTAGTTGTCTTGTACAGCTTCCAGTATTTATAGAATCACAGAATAAAATTGGGAGGGACCTTAAAGATCATCTCCTTCGTGCCCTGGGCAGGGACACCTCCCACTGGCCCAGGTTGCTCCAAGCCCCGTCCAACCTGGCCTTGAACCTCCAGGGATGGGGCAGCCACAGCTGCTCTGGGCAACCCCGGCCAGGGGCTACCACCCTCACAGCCAGGAATTTCTTCCTAATATCTAAATCTGCCCTCTCCCAGTTTGAAGCCATCGCCCCTCATCCTATTGCTGCAATATCTGCGCGGCATCTCTTGGCATTGCTGATGAGGGCTGGAAAAGACTACTCCTGGAGGGGGCAGGGAATCCCAGTGTCCAGGAGGCTGTCCTCTCCTGGGCAATGGGACTCGCTGGGGAGAGCAGTGGGGCTCTCAGCAGCGCAACCCGCTGTAGCCGAAGCTGGATGTGGAAGCTGAGGACTGGATGTGCTCCCTTCCTCCCCCAGAGCTTTGCCAGAGGGTCTGTTCTTGAGGGCTATGTCTTGAGGGACAAGGTGACTCTTGGATTTACCCTTTCTGCTCCCTCGTCACCTGGAAGGCAGGTGCCTGCCGCTCCCACAGCCATCGCTGAGGAACCTCTGGAGGGCAAATACGCGTTAGTGGCCTCCCAGTGAAACTTGGCAGCCAGAGCTGGGGAGGAGATGTGTCCTTGCGCAACGATATGCTGGAGGGATCCCATCGGTGCCGCAAGTCCTCCTTGTGCGTAACCCTCCGTGCTGATGCTCCATGCGGGGGAGCAGATGTGTCACCGGAGCACCTCGGGCATCTTGTGCTTCCCTAAAAGGCTTTCTTAAAGAGGGAGGGGGAAGGTACACTGGTGTACTGGCTTGGCCCTAAAACTTTCTATTTTGGAAGAGTGTGGGGAGCGGTGCATGACCAGCTGTGTGCTTGAGGAAGTGGGCTGGGAGCGCCCGGGGAACTGCGTGTCCGTTGCCTGCCATCACCCCACCCTGGCGTGGTGAGTCTCGGGGCATGACGTGGCCCTGGGTGGCGCTGGCGCTTGCCGAGGTGCTATTTTAGGTTTTGAGTGTAATTGCAGGTTGGACCGACAGGACTGGATTTGGAGCCCTCGGGAGAGCAGAGCGCTGCGCGAGCTGCGGAAAAACTGGCTGTCGCCGATCCTCTGCAAACAAACGAGGGAGATGGGTCTTCCACGCGCGCTGTGCGCGTGTCACTTAAACTTCCCACCGTGTGGGAAAGATCCCTCAGGATCTGGGCGGACTGAAGACGGTGGGCAGCGCTGCCCTTGCCCTTCCCGGCAGAGGGAATGGTAATAGCTGTTAGCCCCGTGGGACGCATTACACTTAACTGGAAAAAGAGAAGTGAGCAAGTGGAGGTTTAAAGACCTGGTGGCTTTGAAGTGTCGCTTCTGCAGCGTGAATCTGCCACCTGCAGGTCCTGCTTTTCTGTCCCAGCGACACGGATGTGAGCGATAAGGAGAGGAGGCTTTTTTTTCCCCCCCCCCTCCCAAAAGCAGACGTTTCTCCTGCAGCATCTCTGCCATTGCCAGAAGTCACAGCTGGGCTTTGGCACGCTCTCCCCAAGGACCTGTCAAGCCCCAAACCCTCAGCGCTTCCGAAACCTTTACAGGATGAATTTCTGCTGTGCGATGTGCTCACGCATACAGCGAAAAGCGGAGGGACTAAACTTCCCGAAATAAGTTCCTTCGGTTTTGTTGCATGTTTGCCCCTAGACGCGGTGGGCTGGACGCGGGCGCTGGTTCGGCTCGGAGCAGCCAGCTGGGTTCCGATGCGATGCCGAAGCCGGTTGCCGCTGCAAGTGGGAGCAGAGTCGGAGCCGCTCTCCCCTAAACCCCCTCCGGCGCGGGGGCAGCCTACTCTCCGCGGAGTGCAAAAGTGTTTGGTTTTTTTTTTTCAAGCCAACTTCTTTCAAGTTGCAGCTGCAATTCTGGGCATAAAACCCACTGGTTTGGTTTTCATTATATTTACCATCCTTGAGGAAGCGTGGCGGGTTGTGGGGTTTGGGGCTGGGTTGTTTTGTTTTCTCGGTGCCTCTTTTGAAACTTTACAGCTGGAAGCTAAATTTTCAGGTGATACTCAAGAAATGGGACCGGGCGATGACTCACTTTCCTGGCTGACGTCGTTTTTAAAAGGAAACAACCCTAATGACCCTATTGGTCAAGTATTTTTTAATTTTTAGAAGGGTCACGGGTTCTTCAAATTCTCCTCTAATTCAAGTGTTGTTGTTTATTAGTGAGTGACAGCCTTTCCTTTTAGCTATGGGAGGGCTCAGACGTGATGGATTCAGGAATAGAAACTTCTGAAAGGTGTGATTATATTTGGGAAATCCCACGTAAGCTTTTCGGGATTGATCCCACTCCTCGCGGTGATCCGCGGTGGCATCAGCACCGGTGCAGTACGCGATGTTTCGGTGGCTGGTGTCTTCCCGGTTGGTGGCAGATGTCCGTCCCTGTTTCCTCTGGCGCAGGCAGGGCTTGCTTGTCGAGGTATGCGATATATTACAGTACGGACCGGCTCCGAACTCTGTATTTACCACCCATTCTGACCAGTTGAGGTGTGTGTGGGGCGAAATGGCACCTGGCGGCTTCCTTCAGCGTGGGCTGGAGAGGGCTGGATCCGCAGCGCCGCCTCCCTCGGCTCCTGGTGGTTTTAAAGACATCCCTAAAATAAGTACAGAAAGCAAAATACAAGCTCCGTGTCGCTGTGTGGCTGGGCCAGCTGCGAGCTAGCAATGCGAAATGCCTTTCATTTAAACCGTTAAAGGTAAAAGCCGCTTTTTAATGTAAACGCCAGTGCGGAGCGGCTCGCTGACCTGGCAGCGTTCTGCCCAGCAGCAACGGAACACAACGGGGCTGGGGGGGGGAGACCCCCCCGCTCCGTGCGGCCGTGCCCGTCCCGCAGCCCCTTCCCACGGCGACACCGCGACACGGCCGCGTCCCTTCGGCGGCGCTGGGGAGCGGCCACCCCCCCCCCGCGCTGGGCGGGGATGGCGGCGGCGGGCGGCCCCGAGTCCTGCGGGCGGCTCTCGGCTTCCCCGGGAGAGCGGGACCGGACGGGCCGGCAGCTGCAGGGGTGAGGACGGGGGAGAGGTAATGGAGGAGAGGGAGAGGTGGAGGAGGGGGAGAGGGAGAGG
>VZSF01010198.1:98236-113512 GCA_013398295.1 Chionis minor | reverse complement strand
CACCCTTTCCCCCCCCCCCCCCTCCCCCCAACTTCTTGAGTTTCAACTGTTAAGGTTTTAAGCCAAGGCTCAGCATGGAGGTGCGAGAAATGCAATGGAAGGAGCAGGCAAAAAAAGGGAAAATAAATTTTTTTTTTTTTAAACTTCTGGAGGAAAGAGAGAGATAGAGGCTGTAGGTCTGACGCTGCTTCTAACAGCGTTTTGCCATGTCGACAGCAGAAAGGGAGCCCATGGGTGAGGAGCAAGAAAGCAGCTCAGTAACTACGTCGCCACGTTAGGTCTGTGCAGGAGGAGCTGTGCCTGGTTGGCAGCGTTCAGCACGACAAGGACCTGCAGCTCATCGCACCCCTGGCACCACACTCTTCTCCCGAGTCAGAAGGAGTTATTTCACAGGATGTGAAGTGAAAAGAGTGTAATCAAAGCTTTCACTTACATTCAACCTTCCTTAAGAGTTTAAGGATTTGGTTCCAGGCTTGAGTACTGTCCGCTGCCCGTACTCTGGGACACGCTCATAAGCCGTGTTTACGGCCAGGATATACCTGCCAAAGATTGAGAGTTAACAAAAAAAAAAAAAGTAATAATTGCAATAGGCCTGAAGGCTTCTGAATTTAGAAAGAGCATTATTAATATTAATATGTATCATTTTATAGTAGGAAGAAATACAGCACTGTGCCTGAAGGCCTAGAATCAACTGGGATTTTTGGCAGCACAAGCTGGAGAAGACAGCAGCAGCTGTCAAGTCACAGCTGGAGTTGCCTCTGGTGAAGATGATTGAGAAATGGCATTAAGAAAAAAAGAAAAAAAAAAAACCCCACACAACAGGTAAAATTCAAGGTAAAATGAAATGCAAGGAGGACAGACAACTGAGTTAACAGGCTTGCCTTGCCTGCAGAGCATCTACGTTGCTCTGAGTTGCATATTTCCCTTTCTCCTCCAAGTACAGCCCCTGCTTCCTAACTTACACTTTGTAAGTTCTTCCTGTTTTATTGCTGCTTTTCCCGGCTCTCCATTTCACAGTAAGGTCCAGCAGACTATAAGGTCAACAGCCTCAATAACATCTTGTGGGGCCTTAAACTAGTTCACCTGGTCCCATCATGGTGGCCCTTCGGAGCAGCAAAATGGACCATGAAAAAACCACCCTGCCGCCTTCTTCCCAACAAGCCGCTCGGGAAGCCGCTGCCCGGGCTGCTACTTTCCAACAGCCACATTTCCCCTATTATAAATTTGTTGGCAAATCCTAAAAATTAAAAAGGAAGAGAGAAATTGAGCAGGAACTCCCAAATCAGAAAGTGCTCCACAGCAACCACCCCTGGGGCCGCCCGTGCTGACTCAGCATCAGTTGATGCCACAAACCAACACTCCCTGCAAATAAAAGTGTTCTCCAGCACTGCTGCTCCTCTGCCAAGCCCAATTATTTCTCCTTCCGCTGGGGACCAGTGTATCAAAAACCTTCTAATGAAGAACAACATGAGGTGAGCGCTTAATGCCAACCTGAAAAAATCACTGATTCTCCAACATTAAAAAAAAATAATAATAAAGTCACCAGCATTAGCTTGAAACTAGGACAGCTGCAGCATTTAAAATACCTACTACAAATGAGAACTACTTAGGCACATCATAATTAGTAAATGGCAAATATTAGGAGTTACGGGAAAAGAGATCGTTAAAACAGGTTTTAATAGCCCAGCATTTCGTACATTGGGATGTGAAAACCCAGTCAGCACACACTCTGAGCATTAAGCCTACATGACGAAACAAACTGCTTCATTTCTGCAGTTGTAAAAACAAAGGTTAAATAGCTGCTTCAGCACAAAAGCTGTAATTTTTCCACAGTGACTGTATTGTTTTGCTTTACACAGCTAATAATACCTGCCCTGGCTTCATACCCACACATCTTCTGCGTACTCTACAAGGCTAACAGTTTAATCATCAAACCCGCTAAAATACCCAAGAACCACATTTGGGCTTAAGGTTTCTAGAAGTAACCTCTCTTTTTAGTTTTATGCCATTTGTGTAAATTATCAGGTTGAAAATAACCCTTTTTTTTTTTTTTTTGCAAATGGTTATTTTTCCACCACTTGTAACAAAACCACCACGCAACTGTATTCCTGTAGGAAAGCAGGGATGTCCCAGGAACCCCGGTGCCCTGGCGCTGCTGCTCCCACCTGGACACCTTGTCCCATGTCCCCTCTCCCCACCAATTCCTGTGTTGTCCATCCATGTCAGCTTCCCCCGCTGCTCTGCCCCACTCCTGGGGTTTCTCAGCCCCATCTTTTTGGAGCTGCCTGTTCAGTCCCTCCACTCCTTCTGCCTTTGGAGCAGCTTTTTGTCCCCTCATGGGAACAACGGTACGTGGTTTTTCTCATACAGCATTTCCAAAAACATCTGGACCAGTTTGTTGGGATTAAAGATAAACATGGTCTTGATGGGATCTGACCATTTCAGCCTAACTGGAAAAATTCTGAACAACTTAAAGCAGTTTCTCATGATGGGAAAGGCTGGCCAACGTCAGAGTGAGTTACGACCAGAGATGCCTACACCGGCCACACAGCTTTTACTGTCCTTGGCTATGCACTTCCAGTAATTTTAATTGGAGCTGAGTATTTTCAGGATATGCAGTTCTGGTAATTATAATTGGAGCCGGACATTCAAGGGAATTCCAGGATTTTCCAAGCAGCTGCACAAAGTGCACAAATTATGCTGGATGGCTCACATCGGGATGTGAAGTCGAAGATTTATTCGTTATTTGTCGCCTCTTTCCTCATTGCAGCTTGGCAGCCAGTTCTAATTTGCAAGGTCTGATGCCGTTCTCCAGGATCAAACAGGCAGCATCAGTAGGGACAAAAATTTGTGGAAGGAACACAGCATTAATTAGTGTTTGGAAGTTGAGCAACTTCCTGAGGAAAAGCTGATAAAAGTGTAAAATCCCATTTTGCTGTCTAACCCCTTTTATGTCTGTGCAGAACAGCTATTAAACTCCCTCAGAAAGTCACTTATTGATTCAGCACTAGATCCAAAGACAACCAAAGTCAATATGACCTGACCCCGGTAACACCTTCCGTGTAAGACGTTGTAAAAGCCGGTAACTACCTTTAGACGCTCCTGACGGGGGCAGATTTCTAAATGAAAGCTGTCTGCGTGCCCGTAAATCATCTGCACGATCCAGCTGTCACACTGTGCCTTCATACCACCAGCCCTAATCAAACAGCACCATGTTTAAAGCATCCTCCTTCACGCTGGAGAAAGCAGCTCGCCCATCCCTGGCCCAGTAGGTTCATTAGTCATTTATTTCTCCAGATACTGCGGTTTTGTTTCTCGCCTCCACCTGCAGAGCTTAAAATCCAGCTCTGTCCCTTTGGGTATTGCCCACGGTCAAGCAAAACGGCCTTCTCATGGAATCATAGGATGGTTTAGGTTGGAAGGGACCTTGCAGATCATCCAGTTCCAACCCCCCTGCCATAGGCAGGGACACCTCCCACTAGACCAGGTTGCCCAAGGCCACATCCAGCCTGGCCTGAAACACCTCCAGGGATGGGGCCTCCACAACCTCTCTGGGCAACCTGTTCCAGCGCCTCACCACCCTCAAAGGCAACAATTTCTTCCTCATGTTTCATCTAAACCTGCCCTCTTCCAGTGGAAAGCCATTCCCCCTCGTCCTGTCACTCCATGCCCTAGGAAAAAGCCCTTCCCCTGCTCTCCTGTAGCCCCTTTAGGTACTTATCCAAAGACCACCTGCCCCACCACCGGCGCCCGTGCCCCAAATTGAGACTTCTGGTCCCCCCACTTTCCCACAACCGGGGTCCCGATGCATGTCCCTTTATGAACTGGTGCACAGTGGATACTTTCCTCATTTTGAAGTGGATGTTGAAGCTGTGCCCCATAACTTGCAGGGGCAAGGGAAGCTTCTGGAGGCAGAAACCCCGAGGAAGTGCGCAGACTTGATCGATGACCTTGAAGGTCTCTTCCAACCCAAGTGATTCTATGATTCTATGAGACGGGAGCTGCTGCCGGCCCCAGCCCCATCCCTCAAAGCCCTCGGAGACCCTTCGGGTGCCTGACTCGGCTCAGCAGGCTGCTCCTGGATGAAACCTCACCGCTACCTTCTGCTCTCACCGTCACCACAGCCCTCCCTCCCGCCCTCCCTCCAGCTTTGCTCACACATCTTCCTGCTCGGTTATTTCATTTTCTTACACATCTTCCCTTCAACCTCATCGACATATAATTAATATAGAATTAAACCAACATGAGCTTTAAATCCAAAAGCCACAGGGAATTAACACAACATTAGGTCTAATTCTCCCCCCATCTTCTGCCTCATTCCCTTGCATGATTTATCTCGCTAAAAGATAAGTGGTTTGGGAATGGCCTGTTTCTTACTGGTTTATAGCACCAAATATATGGCACATGAACCAGCCAGGGCCACCGGGCAGGGTCATAATGGAAGCGAGTGGTAATCACTTAATTAATGCTACATTCCGGTCGTTTGTTACGGCAAGGAATAAGAAGGGAGGCAAACACCTCTCTCATTCTTTCTCACTTCTTCTGTTCCTACCTCTTAGTTACAAATATTTTCAAAAACACGTCTGCCCCTTTTTCTTTGTTCTCATGCCATTTCCCACATACAAACCTCTTCATCGCTCTGCCCTTGAGACATTCCCTCAGTAATACATGAAGGGATTGAACCTGTAACTAGTGTATTTTTTTTCTAATATTATTCTAAGTTGCTTGTCCGGCATCACGCAAAAAGCTGGAGGAAAAACCAAGACCTAACCCTTTCCTACCGAACCTTAATGGTGCCCTTAATGGTGACACCAGTCCCTCCTGATTACACGAATAACAACTTCAAACAAACTGAAATTCCACATTATGACATTTGGTCTACGCTTAGCAAAGGGCAAAGTACAACACGGCCCCAGCCTTGACTACAGCTTTAGACAAGCGTAGCGGTTATTACTACTACTGGCTTGTCAGCGCAAATATGAAAAACTGAAATAAAATCTAGCAGAATAGGGGGGTTTATGTTCCATTCAGTGTTCCAGTGTACTTCATGAAAGGTGGTACAAACTAAAACCACACAAAGTTCAACAGAAATGATTTTAAAACAAGTAACAGAATATAAGCAAGCTTTTCACATTTTTTATCCCTCCCTTTGCTTTGTGTTTTTGCAGTGTGATCAAGCGATTGTTTTGGAAGAATTTGCAGTAATTTGGTGCAAACACGAGTGCTCTTATGATTTAATTTAAAGTGTAACGCAGGCAAAGACCCAGAAAGAAATTCTAATTGTTTCATTTTAAAATTAACCTTCTCACTTCGTCTTTACGCCCTGAGAACATGCGCAACCATAGCGGGTTGTTATACTGCCTGAAACACTCTACAAGCAAGCAAAGATTAAAATATAGGTTAAATAAATTCTGACGACCATCAGACACGAGACCTTACTTGACTCTCTCATGCTCTCTGCAGCCTGAAGAAACCCCCAAAATAACCCAGCTGAGGCACTGCTGGTGTCTGTTAATCCACTGTTGATTGGCCTCTTGTAATGGTTTTCCGCTTCCTGCATCTCAGCAGCACTTAGACACGCCAAGGAAAAGCAATCTGGATTTCCATCGCCCACAAACGCAGAAAGGTGCTACTGTTCCATAGAGGAGACAGCAGAAAAGAAACTCCCGTCTCCTGTTTGGGTGCTGGGGAAGGGAGTCGGGGAGACTAAGGGTGCTCAAGGGCCCAGAGGTGGCGCCGAGCAGAGCCCAGCTCTTCCGCCTTCCCACCTGGAGCCTTTCCCTACCAGACCCCACAGGAGCCTCAAATCCCACAATCACGCCTCGAACCATGGGAGGCAACACAAGACATTTCCGCTTGCCCATTAAACCGAGGAGACTACGGGGAAGAGGGACCAAGGATTCCTCTTCCTTCCTCAGCGTCAAATGCAGACACACATCACACAGTTGGTTTTACCGTGCTAAAATTAAGTGATCAGGTGCGACAGGGCCTGCCAGCTGTGCAGCAAGGAGCAGTGATTTACTGTGTATGACACAGCCCCGGCTTTTAAGAGATCATTCATTTTCCCTACGAGAGGGAAGAGCGGTGCTCTCACACAACAGCTGGGCTCGGACAACCTAAGAACATTCCTATTTTAAAAAAAAAAAAAAAAAAAATCTGTTTACAAGTTATCATATGACTCCCATCTTACAGATCCTGTGAAGCTGCAGGTATTCCCTGTTCCAAGAGGGAAGAAGTGCTGTAACCCCGTGGCAGACAGCCTTTAGCGTCGCTCTCCGTGGGTATCCGGTATCGGAGTGACTCAGAGGGAGCGAATCCCTGGGAAGGCAGTATCGTAGGAACCGGCACTCATCATGCAGCAAGGGCACGCCAGCGCGGATCATCAGGTTTTTAAAAAGGAAAAGGCAAACTGTGATTTTTTTTTTTTTTTTTTACCCAATTCACTCCTGATTTTAGGGAATTGTCTGTTTTTTGCAGAGAACTTTTCCATCTCCCCACCGACACACGCATCAAAGGCAAACCGTGATTTTTTATTTTTTTTTTTTACCCAATTCACTCCCGATTTTAGGGAACTGTCTGTTTTTTGCAGAGAACTTTTCCATCTCCCCACCGACACAAGCACCAAAGGCGTACGAGTGCGCCAGAAGCACGGTGCGGAATTGCTCGATGACAGCGGAGCGAGGCTCAGCACTGCGCTCTCTGTGCGCGCGGGGTCTTACGTACGGCTCCCGTTGCATCGTTACCGCATTATTTTTAGAGAACCATCAGCGAATGTCAGACCGTGGGTCGATAGCTATTAGATTTATAGGCAGAACCAGCTACGCTTGTAGCAATAAGATGTAAAGCATCCAACAATTTCTCGAAGAAATCTGACCATGGGGATCGGGGGCCAGAAAAAACGGTTGCTAGTACTCCCAAAACTGTTTAGCAAAAATAATATTGTTCCGCTAGGATACATTACTGAGGTTGAATCACTGCTGTTGACTCACGGGAGGGTCAATACTACGCGTATTCAGTTTGAACAGCCCTTCGCAGACTTCGATAAGGACATCTTACCCAAAAAAAAAACCCCAAAAAGCCTCCCCTTTAAGTTTAATATTTCAACATGCAGAATGTCCTCACCTACCCCGGGATTCGGGCATATCCGTCGGAGCTGGGAACTGGCAGCCTGCCAGCCCACCGTAACATCTGGACCAGATTGTTCAGTTTTAGATAAAGATTAGCGGCATAAATCACAAAATGAGTAAAACCTTTTTAATTACCTGCAAAGGCTCATTTCTATTTTCTTTTGTGCTACGCCTTAGTAACAGGTAGATTTGCTCACGGGCTGCTTACAGCGTTTTCTTATTAGAAATGCACGTGCCTTCTGCCAGGAGAGGAGTGATGGGGGAAGATGGTGGCCAAGAGCAGACCAGAAGGACTCCCCAAAATCCAAGCACATTGACAGCATATGCCTAAAGCCAACTTCATCCGCCTGTCCTCGCTGATCAAAGAGGAAGATCTCCAAGACTGGAAGCGCGGGACCGTAGTCTCAGCAATGCCTGCTGCCACTCGAAAGGCCTCGGGGGATCCAAGATGCTGCCAAGCCCAGCAGATGTGACACTCCAGCGACGGCCGAGTCGTGCCCTTCTGGAGCGGCAGCTGGAAGCCAGGCAGGATGCCTTCGGGCACCAAAATGTCACTAAGATGCCCGTGTCTTGCCAAACGCATCCAATTCCAAATGTCTCTTACTGGGGACACAATAGTACACCACCGATCCGGACCGAGGCTTGGAAATAATACTGTAATTCACATAATTACAGCACTTTTTTTTAGCCTTAGAAAAATATTCCTCAAAGCTGCATAAATAATTTGGCAGCGCGAATCTAACATACCTCTTTAAGTCTTACCATCGAGATAAGGTTCTGTTTCTCCATTCAGGCAGACCTGAATTAATATGCAAGAATAAAATACCAACTTTGTCACTATTTTCTAGTCTTTGCTGTTGCATCTCATGAATCCTGTGTTGTCTCTGCATGATAAATGTGTTAGTGGCTTATTACTCATTCATCGCCAATGACAGTGAGTATTCGGATGATGATGCCAAACAACTAGCGAAAACAAAAATTATCTATCAGTTCCTAGTCAGCAGGGTTGTAAACTAAATGTCACGTTAACGTCTAAGCTTCCAGATACTTCCTAAACGACTATCTGAAGTCTCATCTTTTAACTCTATTATTTCCCCAAGAAGCATTTCTTTTATTCATTCTGCGATCGGTATCAGACCCAATTTCCATGAACCTGATCAGAATAATTTGGAGACAGCAGCTCTCGTGTCTCGAGCCTATGCAGATCTGCAGCCCTGCAGTGGGTGAGTTTCGGCTGAGAACTTCTAAAGCATGTATTGAATCTGGGCAATCTGCATTCTTCCTAATGGGGAATACGGCAACCAAATCTGTTAGCTATATGATAAATAGTAAAGCTGCAATTTTTATCGAGCAGCTATATAAGGCCATACAAAAATTATAGTTTCTACTTCAGAAACGTCGTGGTTGTGGGGTAGACAGGGAAACAGCACCCCGGGTCCTGTGCGACAACCACGGGTTAATACAGTAGTCACATCCCCATCGCGTATCACTTTATCTCTACATCACCATTTCTTATATCAAAGGATTTCACCCCAGTGAGGCTGTGCTGGTATAAAGAGCTATTTTATTTCATTAACGTGATTAAAGGTTGGGCCCTTCTGCCTACAAACAGCATTTCCCTACTCTCAATTATTTACATGTAATTGTTTATTTTAATCAGAGAGTTTCTTAGCATTTTATTTAATCTATTACCCACCTGTTATAATGTTAATATTACTAGTCTGTGGGTGTAACGCTATTACATACTACTAAACGGCTGGTAGAACCGCTTTTAATCTGCCTTATTTACATATAGAGATTTTATACTCGGTAGTTAGCTAAGTTTGTAAAGTACTTTGAGGATGATAAGTGTTATAGAAGATAAGCATTATCTTATCCTTATGGGAAGTAAATCCACATATCTCTAAAGTGTTTTAAATTAATTAAGTACCACTTTACAAGGGGGATAGCAAGACCATGCAAAAGGCTGCGTTTCAGTATCGGCCTCGATGCCCGCCCGCAACCCTCACAAAGTTAATTTCCTAATTGGATAAGCAGACGAGAGCACAATCTGTATGCAGGGAGGCTGCTGGCATGCACTTACTCATATCTCAGCATGTGCAAATAATTCCATGTGCAAAAGCACAGACGCAAGCTTGTTTAAAAAGTGAACGTAGGCTTATTTAATCATCAAGGAATTTCGAGTTCCTCTTCAACTTTTAACATTTGGTAAAGCTGCAGTTTATTCCCTGGGTGTTTCTTCAGTACGAAGGAAAAACCCCTCTCTGCTCACCCACTTTCTGGCCAGCTCCAGTGGTTCTTCATCACCAGCCTCTCGTTTACAACAACCTGCTTTGATTCTCCCTGATCTTCTACGGAATCTGTTGTGAGCTTACAAACTAAAATTTAAAAGAAGAACCTAGGATGAGTCAGCAGTGCCCTTTCACAGTGTTTTCTGTTTTACTAATATTTAGCTTCAAGTACAGAATTTTTTTATTTTTTTGTTTCACACGACTCCAGAAGACACCACAACATTCCTGTCCCACTGGCTGCCAGGCAGCCCAGCGCTTCCCAGATTCGGCTGTTGTTGTGCATCAACCAAAAAGCACGAGGGAGGGCCTTTAGAGCCTTCCTGCTCCTTGGAGGTATTAACCCAAGACCCAGACCTCTGCTGAACACCCGTAAGTAGACCGGAAGGTGTTTTGCCCCAGCACACCTGGGAAGCGGTTGGGTGGAAGGTGCCCAGCAGAACTGACTTGCTCGTGTTTGGTCAAGGTGCTCAGCTACACTGGATACGGATGACAGCCTCCCCACATGCAAACCTAGGCTTTATTTAGAGTACTCCTGCACTTCTTATTCTCAAACCAGCAGCACTATTTAATTACTAAACTATTTATCTATTGACTTCAACAGCGTCTGGCCAACAGCGTTTACAACAGGGGATTGCCCACTTTTGGGCAGGATCCAACTCGGGCTCGGGGCAGGGACAAAAACCAACACACAAAATCATGTCCAAGCTCTTACCTGGGATGAACACTCAACATCGGTGCACACATAAGGAAACCTGCTTATGGACCATATACATCCCACCAGCCTCTCCAGTGCTTCAGCAGCTGATGACCACCTCCCCAATGCCTCCCCTACCTCAGGTAGGCGCCGCAGCGGGCAGGCACCAGCCTTATCCAGCTTTTTGGGGAGAGGGATAAACACATGCTGCTCTGCTGTGACCATTTCCCTCTCCCACACCCAGGGTGGGATCAAGCACAACTTCAAGAGGACAAAGGGAGGTGGAGGAGGGTAACGCACAAGTTCAAGGGAGAAGAAACGCAGCCAGGCAAAAGCCACCTGGGCAACTCCCCCAAGGCCGTTGCGTGTAGGAGGGGAGATGAGCAGCTTCTCAGCGTGCAATAAACACGGGACCCAGCCCATCGAGAGGAGTCTCACAGCGAGCAAAATCTTTGTACGCTGCTTCACGAGGCAAACTGCACGTTTCCTCAAGTCACATCACTCATCCTACACGCCACTTTGTTGTTAAAAAGTTGGCCCACCCTTGCTGTCTCAGGATCCTACAAATGCACGATTCCTCAAGCTCCTCCAGAGAGGGATTAGGGAAATCAGAGAGTCTGCCCAGTGCTGCGCAGGAAGCCCGCGGTTGTGGCAGAAGCCAAATGTTCTCTTCCGAGTCGTTATTCACAACAGCTCCTCACTAGCTAACTAGTTTGTCACATAAGCACCGAAACCCTCTCTTTGTAAACAGACCCAACTGAAAAGTTCATTTGTGTGAATCTCCATAAAAGTTGGAGATAATCTGGACCACGATTTTTGCTTATGTAAATGTCAGCACACAAAAAAACCTAGGTTTGGATCAAAAAGACAAGTTGTAGTTAATACCTGAAGTAAAACGCACACGTTCCTTCCAGGCCTTCATTAGCTTTCTGTGAACATCTGCTGAGCAAGAAAATTCCACCCATAAAAGTGACTACGGAAATTAAAAACCCTCTGAATTCTCAGATAAGTGCGTGCACGTACAAAACCTCCATTTCAAAGGGCACCCTCGTACTTTGGGACCGCGGCAGCTACCCAATTAGAGACCAGCAAAAAAGCAACAGAAAAGCAAAACTTAAAACCCACAAGTCTTGTGCAACGAACTAAGGAGCAATAATATACTTTTACAAAGAATAAAGCACACGTACAGTTCTCAATCAGTTTTAGGCCAGAAGAATAGACGCATTTGGAGAAATGCAAGTCCCCTCACGAATACTTCATCAATTAAACAGAGGAGAAAACGAAGCAAGGCTTATCTGCTGCGATGACTCCCTGAGTCCCATGCAGCATCCGCAAGGCTCACCCATTGTCTCAAACAAGGATCCCATGGTTGACATGATGCAACTTCGTGCAGCCACAATCCCAGCTAACAGTGGCTGGAAAACACCAGGAGACCAGCAAGGAGCGTCACCTGGAAAGGGGGGAGTCACCGTAGGAGGCACATTAGGGACGGCTCTTCTTGCACAGGGGACTAAGAGGGGGCCCAGTGTTACTTCCAGAATGGTACTGCAGAGAAATGTCATCCAAAAGGAACAATTGTGTCAAACTGTTCCTTTACCAGAGGCGAGGCAGCGTTGTGTAGCTTGTCTTCGCGGCCAACCTTTCCAGAAATAAATAAATATACATACATACCAAACGAGGGCTGCCATCCCAGAGAGAGCTGTTATTTCCAATCTGCTTTACACTACATGATTCAAGAAACAAGAACACAGCAGTGGTACGATCAGATTGCTCATTTGATCTTTACAGGATGGAGCTTTTTAAGAGATTCAGTTTTTTTAAAGATGGCTTCAACTCCCACTGAAATCCAGCCAAGTCCTACAACGCAGAAAAAAAAAATCCACAGCTGATTGCACCCAAACTGTGTTTTAGTTTCTCTCTTTTGCCAAACGCTTCCCGATGCTCCCTGAGGCGCCGGCTTTCTGCACGCTACACGACAGGATAGCACAGTCTAACGTTTTTGTAGGTGCTAAACCACAGGTCGGGCTTAAAACAAAACACAACCTTACGCAACAGAAAGGGGATGCTCTCGGTGGGTGCGTTTGCAGGGAGCTCGTCTAAGAGCCTGCGGTGGGTTTTGTTAGGCACTTCTCCCCAGCACGCACCTTCCCCGTCCTAAAAGCAAAAAAGAGAAGTAAGCTTATGTTTGCATACTCAAAGTGGGCACCAGGATTTCAGCTTTAGGTCTTCTTCGGTGCCCAGAACGAAGGGCAGTTTGGGCACAGAAAACTCCCAGCAGGGAAGGCAGTCCGGCTGCCTCTGCATCCTCAGGCCATGGACTGTCTCAGCACACGTGGGTCTTTCCTGTGAGTGCCGGCGGGCGGTGATGGGGGTTCACCTGACCCCCCCCTTCACCACGTCTTGCTCTAAACCCGTGCCTTGCTGACGAGCCCAGCACACAAACCTCAGCGCTCAGAGAGCAGAGGCACATCGCACTTTTCTAAAAATCACATGTACCAAATATATACTTGACCCGAAGTTACATAACGGCTACGCCAGAGCTATTTTTCAGCCAGACTCATCAGGGTTGCTATAAATCACCCCGGTACGCAGAGGCCAGACAAGATGTCACATCTCTGTGCTCAGCTTTCTGCCTGCCCTAAGAAGCCGCCTGCGATATGGGCATATCTATTACTTGCCTGGTCCTCAGGCGCGTGACTGCTCTCCGGCACTACACCATAAACGCGCCCCGCGTGCCCCCGGCAGCCCACACGGACACGGCAGCGCAGGCAGAGCCGGCCTCACGCTGGCAGTACCCGTTACAAGCCCCAGCGAGATCCCAAAGCACCCCCAGCGCACGCCGGAGCAGGGAGCCCCCCGTTCACCTCCACAGAAGAAGGGGAGCAGCTTCTGATTTCAGCTCTCCCTCCGTACTCGCAGGAGTAGTAGACAGCATCACGACTACTTGTCTGATACCAAGGTCCTAGTACGAGGTTTCCTGTCTCGAACCGCAGCTATTGCCCCTTTTTAATTAGGTGCCTAAATCTGCCTGGAAATTTCTGCCCTAGCAATATCCAGACACAGCCAGTTTCACAGTTTGATGGTAAATAACGGCCAGCTTTCTACCTTATTTCTTGTCACTCTTTTTGGCTTGCCTTGTTCGCTGCCCAGCAGCGCTGCTTCCACATCTTGCGGCGTTAGGCACCTTCCTAGGCAGGACAGGTTTTTCACGCAAGCGTATAAAGTAGCAATATAAATCCCACTTTCCTACTGAGCTGAGTGCCGCTCATTCTGTACCGTGCCTTCCCCAAAGCACAAACACTGACAGAGACAACTACCACGCACCAGGAAAGGTATGCTGTATTCCTACACCTGCCTCACGTCCTCGGTGCAGAACAAGCATCAGCAAACGCTCGGAAGCAGCACGCAGACAGAGCACACGCCGGCTCCTGTGCAACATGGCACAGGATCGTGCATTCACAGCTTCACAGTCAAAACTCCGAAAGGGAACCACACTGACATTGCCAAAAACATGAACTCTGCTATTTCCCCAACACGAAAACTTGTAGTTGTTAAAGCTACGGAGATCGGAAGCAATAAATGGGACTCTTGATTGAGATTACATTCCCAGTTGTAAATCCACGGGGAACAATTTTCAAAAAAATTAGCTTCCACAGTCAGTGTTTTAATTAGATACCTCACCTAGATTTCTTAGATCCTTACAACATGTTTTTCTATCCCACATGGCGTCTTTAAAACTCCCTTTCTACATCTCAGAACTACTGAACCTGGTGAGATTTTAATAGAAATCCCTTCACTGCGCTATAAAGGGAAGCATTACTTGAGATTTTAATTAGCAGCTGTCAATGCTGAGCCATAGGAAATACTGAATAGTTCGTTGAACTTATTAGGGAAAGTGCATTTTGCTTTCTGACCTTCTGCACTCAAACGATGGCACGTTCTTCAGGCATTTAAAAACTCCTTCCCAAAAAAACAACTCCGTAGCAAAAAGCCATTCCCTCAATCAATACACAGCGTGCTGCTCCAAGCCCTGTTCGCCCACTGTTCACCCTCGGCGTGCGAGGCAGAAGTCGTGACACCGTGATTTCCTGCGCCGCACCGCCAACCCCAAAGGCAGCGTCGACGTTACCGCGCTCTCCCCCCATCCCGTGCAAGGGACACGGAGCTTTAAACGCAACCAGAACTCGGAAATCAGATCCTAAATCGATCCGGCCCCTTGTGACTCTGTCTGTTTGCACAATAATACAGGGGAAAAAAGCATGGCTCTATCATGCAAACTTCCAGCAAGCGGGGTGCCCGCTCCGAGCCTCAACTCGCGACTGTAACCGACGGGTGAGAAGAGAAGAATTGTTCCTACCGTTCAGCTGCCTGTAGACTATGTCTTCCAGGAGGGAGAGCCTCTTCAGCACCGCATCCTGGATGGAGCCGATGCCGTGGGCTGTCAAGTTGGCCACTTCTGCCCTGGGATGGACGTCGTGGAAGGAGTCGCCGCCGCTCTTGGCCGTGATGGGTCTGCACTTGGCCAGGAAGAGGACGAACCCCGCCACCGCGATCAAGTTTAACACCAGCAGGACTTTGACTCTCCTCAAAGAAGCCATCAAACTTCCCGAGGGGACACCGCTCAGCCACCGGGGCCACCCCGGCGAGCGGGCTAGCGGAGCGGCCCGGCAGGTGCCCGCATCCCGCGCTGCGCCCCCGCCGCCCACGCGTGACAAACCGGGGGACATCGCCTTTCCCGCAGAAAGTTTCACCACTTGGCCTCCCCCCCCCCAAAAAAAAAAACCCCAAAAAAAAACAAAACCAAAAAANGAGGGGACACCGCTCAGCCACCGGGGCCACCCCGGCGAGCGGGCTAGCGGAGCGGCCCGGCAGGTGCCCGCATCCCGCGCTGCGCCCAAGAGGAGGAGGAGGAGGAGGAGGAGGAGGAGGAAGAGGAGGAGGAAGCGCCGCTCCGGCCCCGCACGGGAGACACCGGCCCCGCGCGGGAGACACCGGGGCCGCCCCCCGGGCTCCGCCGCAACTTCATACCCCGCCGCGGGGGCCCGGCAGCCCTGCGGCAGCTCCGCATGGGGAGCTGCGGGGACGGGGCATCCCCCGCCGGCCGGAGGAGCCGCCGCCGCGGTGCTGCGGGGCAGGGGGGGGGGAAGGCAGGGGGCGGGCGCGG
>VZSF01010198.1:8603-98231 GCA_013398295.1 Chionis minor | reverse complement strand
AAAAAAAAAACCCCAAAACAAAACCAGAGCAAAAAAAGAAAGGGCTTTCCTGCACGGAATTCGCACCCCCGGCACTCGGGAAGGTGAATGGAGCAAAGCATCCCCCCGCTTCCGGACGTCCCCACCAAGATTCCGCCACCATCCAGGCGGACAGAGAGGGTCNACATCATAAAGTCAAATCCCAAGTTTTCCAGCCAGACAGCCGAATATCCTCATCCCGGAGGAGTGAAGCTGGCTGTTGGGAGCTTCCCGCCTTGCCGCAGTTAACCCTGCTTTTCCAAAAAGACGACGTGAAAACGGGTTGGCGATTTCAACAACATTGAGTCATCGTATCCTACAAGGTGACTTTTCAAGAGGTAAGAATAGTCCCCCCCTCCCTTTCAAACCCCAACATAAAAAAAAAAAAAATATTTAAAAAAAAAAAAATCAGTGTCATAGAAACAAACCTGAAATCTCTTCAAAGGGTTTGCAGTTGGAATTTAGTACCACCTGCACGTGAAATCTTTTATGGTTTCTACACGCAGGACCCCCCCAGGACCCTGCTACAGCCCTGGAGAAGACCCCGGCACGTAACGCGTCGTCAGAGCCTGAGCCACCCTGGTCTGGCCATCGGCCGCGCTCACCTTTGTGACTCCTCGAGGAAGGTGAAGCTGCGAAGGATTTCGGTGACATGAAGCTGGGACTTCGGTGACACGAAGCTGGGACCAATCCCTGACAGCCGTGAAAGCTTTTTGCTGGCACCAAGGAAAAGCTTATCCTGACACCTGCAGGTTTGGGGCTTCCTCAGGGGCGTTCTGGCACATGACAAACAGAAGAGGTTTGTTTCCAGAGCTGTCAACCAAGAACTTTTTTCTTCCCCTAGCAATAAAAGCACTTTAAAAAAAAAAACCCAAACCCAAAAAAACCCAAACCCCCCCCCCTCAAAAATCCCCCCCAAAACCCAACTCTGCAGAGCTGTTTCCCAAAACCAGGAAGCCGCCCGGCCCCAGACTGTCAGGAGCAGGAATATCTGTGCAAACAAAAACCTACCTGCTACTTACGTTCAAACAGTTCGGATAACGAAGCCCCAATTCCTGCTAGACCTTCATTAAGCAGCGCTCCCACTGAAGGCAGCCTTCCTGCCTTACACAGAACAGCAAGACCTATTTTAATTATAAAACACCGATTGTAAAAAGCTACATTTAAGGAAGTTTGGCACATGACCATTACATAATATGGCCCTAATGAAAAAAAAAAAAAAAAGAAAAAAACACCAAACACCAACCACAACCCAAAACTTAGTATCTTAAAAGTAAATTAAAAAAAGTGAACACCAGAATTTGAAGCAGCTCCTTGCTGGAGGACAAGGAGAATACTTTTGCCACCCTCTTCCCAGGAAAGCAGGGAGGGAGGGAGAAAGCCACGACTCACCCGTGTACAGCTACAGGCCACCTGGCCACTGAGGGAGCCTGTATCCCCGTGAGGACAGCGTGCCAGGATAAAACAACCGTCCAAAAAAACTGTAGGAAAATAAAATAAATTTATATGGTGTGCAGGAAATGGACTACGCACGCGTTCAACAGCTGGGCACACAGCTCCCTGCCCTATCCAGGAGGATTATCTTCAACAGCTTTCCAACATAGCTGTTGT
The DNA here is from genome assembly GCA_013398295.1 of Chionis minor. Classification (NCBI taxonomy): domain Eukaryota; kingdom Metazoa; phylum Chordata; class Aves; order Charadriiformes; family Chionidae; genus Chionis; species Chionis minor. The sequence continues at coordinate 96,602 of VZSF01010198.1, read as the reverse complement.
CGCTGCTGCTTTTCTTTATATAAGCAGTAGAACTAAACAGCAGAGTCTTTGAAGCTGCGCTGGCTGACGACAAACAACCATCACCTGGGAACTTCACCAACCCAGCTGCAAACCATCTCTGCTGCAGAGGAGGAAGGTTTTCTGCTGCTTGGCCTCACGGGGCAAAACTCCTCATGGGACTCAGCACTGGCCTCTGGGGGGTGGAGGGGCACCTTATCAAAAGTGATCCCCCTCTCCTGAACTGGTTTGCAACATCGCGTGTTCCACAGGGCCCTTCCACTGCGCTACTCTTAGCAGCAGCCACAACTTCCCCTGAATGTCTTTTACGTTATTTCAGTTGTGCTCCGTCATTCTACAATCAATTCTGGTGCGATGATCAAGATTTTAGAAACTGCTAGAGCCCCAAAATGCAAAGAATTAGCACCAATCACTACGCGCCCTTTAGCGTGTCCTGAGCAACGACCACTAGTATGGCTCTGCACGAGGCTTGGCCAACGCTACCAGATTTCCAAACATCCTAACGCCATCTGCATCATCAAGAGTGGTGGCATCGTCTACCAACCTTTAGACCAGCCCTGAAGTGCCATGGCAGAAAGCAGCACACTGCAGATAAAAACCAGTAAGGACCAAAAAGTCCACAGAAGATGGACACCAACAGAAAAGGTTGTGCTTTGTGCCCGAAACCTTGAGAACAGCCTCCCACATGCTCCAAACCCAATAACTCCTTTGAGCTTTGCACCACCGCGAGACTGAACAAGATCTAAATAACAGAGACATGAAGGTAGTTTGCTATAAAGGTGAAAAGGTTTGTCAAGACCCCGCTCTCCGAGTCAGGGATTCAACAAGTAGCTCAACCTCCGCTGCAGTATTCAGGTTGTTTGGGTTTTTTCTTCTCATTTTTTCTGCTTTCATTACATTTCTACAAAAAAAAAAGTATGAAACACTGTTACTAAGTAGAGAAAAAGAAGAACTAAAGGGTATTTATCAGTATTGGGGAGATAAGATCAGTTTGCATTTCTAATAGAAAAATTGTAACTTTTGCCCAATACAGTGGAGTTCTACCAACAGCACATATGCACTTTTCAAGTGCTGGCCAAGTAATTATCTCTTTCCTTCTCTTCTAAATCATGAATATTCAATGGATTGATTAATGACATACTAATCCTTTAGCTAAAATCCCTGCTCCTTAAAATACAGCGAACACTAGCTACCAGTTACAAAAAAGAATTAAAAATACAAACCCCACTTGGTTGCCAGAAGTTCTCCAGCCCGGATCACTTTGGAAGCATACGATGGCAGTATGATACCATGGCACACCTGGGGCAGACGCTCTTCCTGTTCTGGTAGATGTAAAACTAGGCAGAAAAAAATGGTTTCTTGCTACTTACTGGAGCCACTCCAGCTCCGTCGTCTCCCAGCTGCTCCCCGGCTGGCAGCGAGCGAAGGTGTTGCTGGAGTGACCCGCACGGACCTGGGGGATTCGAAATATCTGCATTTCCAGCCTTGTAAACACCACTGTAAGAAAGCAGATGTTTGGGTCTTCTTAGATAAATGTGCTCGAACCGCATAAATTAGCCTTTCTGTGACTCTGAATCTCTATATGAAAACCATGATCTGCAACACGGGAGGGGGAAAAACCCAACCAAACCCCCTCCCCAACCCTACAAGTGTTCAATTTAAAGCCACGAGATGTTTCCTCAAAATCTTTAACTTCTGGCTTAAACTTAAAAGTATAGTTAGTGGCTTAAACTAAGAGTTATACTGTAAGTACAGTTTTGGCTTATACTTACACTAAAAGTATAGCTCTGGCTTAAACTTTAAAGTATAGTTAGTGCAACTGGGTTTGTTTTCAAGCTTCAGGTGGTGCTCATCAGGAGCTGCCAATCTTCCCCTTTTCCTCTCACCTGTTTGAGAATTTTTGGTTATTCAGCTTTAATTTTCTTTCTTTGCTGCCCAGAACCACCTCTGAGAAAGCCCTCCCCCATCAGGTCAGGCGAATTCAAGCCTCCATATTGCCTACGGGCTCTCTTTGTTTTTCACACTGGTGTCTTCTCCGTGCAGGAAACCTGCTCCGTGAAGTGCTCAGGGCTTCCGCGGGAGGCACGGAGCGTGCCCTCGCCTGCTGGCACCAGCTGGGGCAGGGGAGCTGCAACGCACCCTGCAGCGTAAGGCCTGGCGGCATGCAGCGCCACAGCCCACCGCAGCCCCGGCAGCGCAGGCGTCGCCACCAGCGCCGCATAGCTCCGTACCCTGGGCTTTATCAGCCACCTGAGGCCCCATCTCGTCTTGTGAAATGAGTAAGCGCTCGCAAAAAAAAAAAAAAAAAANNNAAAAAAAAAAAAAAAAAAAGACTTGAAATATTAAAAAGTTGACGGCGCATTGTCTGCTCTCCCTGGATTCATTTTGACAGTAATTTAGGCAAGTATTTAACATCAAGGAGTGAACTCTTTATCTCCAGCCTTAAAATTTTCTTCCACTACGGGAACAGCTAATGCACAAAAGTAACTTTCTTCAGTTTTATCTTCAAAGTTTGGAAATATATTTAGTTCTACATTACAATGACTCTATTCATATTTCATGAATTTTTAAGTTCAGACTGTGAACACGGACAGCTCATCGCTGACACATCAGGGAAAGGCTGTGAAAAAACAAGCAACTTATTGTTCTTTTAGCTTATGAGATTGCTTTATGGTTGCCTCAAGGATATTAAAAAGAGATCTTTGCAATGGTTATCAATACGTATCCTTCAGGATCAGCATTTCTAAAGCTTCTAGAATGGCTTCAACTCTTGACTGTGTTCAGAAATGAAAGAACTCACTCAGAAAAAGCAAAATCATAGCTTAAAGCCCAACTACCCTTCAGCTGTGCTGCTTTGAACTTCAGTATTCACCTTGATGACCAGGATCTAAAACTCAGATCGTTTTTCTTCCAACTGAAATAGTCCATTCTATTCTTAGAAAAGTTTCAGCTGGCTCGAAAAGTTTCGGCTGCTTTCTCAAAAAACAGGGTGAAGGGGGAAGAGCAAGTTCACCGAAATGTTGACAAATGATTAAAAAGAAAATACATTTTAGATATTGACTTCTTGTGTGACTAGATAAAAATTCCCCACTTATTTCTTTTTATTGCAGAAGATACCTATATGACCCGTATTATTTCAGCACCTAATCATCTCGTAGTCCTGCAGAACATCTCATTTGAGCCAGGGAAGAGGACTGCTTCTTCATGTTACGTGCGCAAACAAAAAGATACCTAAACACCTTTGAAAAAGCAGGCTTTAAATTCCCAAGGAAATCAAGAGATGACAAAAATGACATGACCAGGATCAAACCAAGAGCCTTTAGTACACGAGCTCAGTTTGCCACCAGGCTCTGAAGTTCAAGGCAAACACACTCAGCTGGTGGCCCCTTCCTCAGCGCTGCAGTACATCCATGCCAGCAAAAAGCAGGGAAATCCCGAAAGCTCCCCAAAGCCAATCTGCAATATATCCCTGTTCCCATTCACATGGGGGTTGTCTTTCATGCGACTGTCAGCTGGGCAGATCTGATAGTGCAACCAAGACGTAGACAACAAGTCAGTTAGCTTAGATCCAACAGAACCTTCCAGGGATTTGGGTTTTTTTCTCCCTAAAAGGCTGGTCTTGCTTCCTGTAGCGATCCAGCCTCCGTTACAGCAGAAGAGATCCTCGAAACGGAGTATCCCCGCTCCGCTGCTCAGCAAGCCTCGCCCTGACGACTTCCTAGATGCTACAGCTCATGCTCAAGAATAATTATCCTACGGCTTGTATCAAGTACTCAGCTTAGGGTCAAGACCGAAAGCCTCTTCCGAAGCCAGGGACTCCCGGGATGCGATGCATGGCTCTCCCCATTCCCCCGCTCTCCCCAGCTCCTGCACTACTGGGGCAGGACCGGGGTTCGGAGTCATGGAGACCGCACTGGAGACACATCATTCACCACTCGGATCACAGATACCAATGGAAAACTGACACCTGCTTTCTTTTTTTTTCCTTATCCACTCTCTAGGTATCGATGTCAAAAATAAAAAAGTGTCTTATAAAATAAAAAAAAAAACAAAAAAATTACTGTGAGTTTTACAAGACAGCACGTAAGAACACTTGCTTCTTTATGTCTTTTCACGTAATTCTTTTTAGATAATTAAGATATCTCTTGCACTGGATTTGCGCTTAAACTACATTACTGTCACACTAGGGCAGCTTTTATCCTGCTGTGATTCTGAATGGTGGGCTGACCATCCGGAAATAATACACTATTTTAACCTTAAAAATTTAAACTTCCCACTAAAGAGGTATGACAGATTGCAACGACTGCTTAATGAATGCCAGTGTGTGTACTGCATCGCACTGATTAAATACCATTGATAGACAGGAATAAAATTCTTGTTACGGAACTTAAAAGATGCTTCTCATAAAATTTTCAAGAAGTCTGCGTCCTAGCAAAAAGAATACTTCAAAGCAGTTCTTAACATCTCGAAAATCAAGTAGGTCAAGAAACAGACATATATATGTATGTTTACACTTTGAATTAAACAACTGAATTTCCCGGTCAGAGAGCCTTTTGTTTTAATTTGGGAATTTGTGCATCAACCTGTTCACGGGTTCCCAACACACACCGGTGCTGTGTATCCCTGTGGAGTTCAACGAGAGGTAGAGCAGGGGGGAAAAACCCTCCAAAACAAAACGCAAACCAGATTTTACTCCAGATTTGCTGTTGATTCATTGGGTGTCCCCAGGCAAAGCGCCCAGAGCTGAGTTTTCAGGGCAGTCATGGATCAGATGCTCAACCGAGGGCCACAGTTCCGGAGCTCCACAGTAAATCCCATCAGGCTGAGCAGTTCTGAACAGCTGGTGGCTCCGTGGAACGCGAGAGCTGCGGTAGATCTTGCACAAATACTGCACAAGTGTTCTCTGCTGCCACCTTCATATTTTTAAGCAGCCGTAATAAGCACATTGAAATCCTCAGCTCGGCAATGCTGCTGAAATATTCCCCGCCACTGGCCGTGGTTGGTTAGTTTGGGAGGTGGGGTCCACAAAACTCAGCGTGGAGGCTCCTGAAAGCAGCTCTTTTCAGGTAGCAGTCCCCTTTTTATCGCAAATATTGTCAGCTGGAAAGTCATTCAAGGCAAAACCCTGTCTCCTGCACTCATTTAGTGCCTCGGGGAAGCTGCTGTAGGAGATCTGGGACAAGCCAAGCCAGAGTTTTGGCTGTACTGGGGTTCCTTGTCACACTGCAAGAAGAGGGGAGGAGGAAAGCAGATGCCAAGGCTAAGTAAAACCTGTAACTTGCTCCATCAGATGACAACCAGTGCCCAAAATAGGCTGCGATTTTTCTCCCCGGTTATAAAAGCAGGTTTCAAGCAATCTTCTCCGTCACCAAGCGCAGCCCACCCACATCCCAGCAGAGCACCATTCCAGCCCCTGCCAGACGCAATCATCTCCAGAGGTAGCTCCAGCCCGATAAAACAGTTGCGAATCTTGACACCCCACAAGTACAAACGGCCTGTTTTCATATGGTCTGTGTAGTTATTGAGTTCCCCTGCAGGGATTGTTTTTAGCTCTGAAGATTGCTGCTTTCATTTCAGAAGAATGGCCAGAAAGGTCTTCTGTTTTCTTTCCAAGAATAGCATTTGTTGTGGGTGAAAGATATGACGTCTTTAAGGAAGCAGAGAGAGAGAATTATGTGCTAGACCCTGCCTCTGAAATGCATCCCCTGAAGGAACATACATCCACATCTAGGGCTGAAGATCTTAGAGAAAAGTGTTGTTTTTAAGGGGAAAAAAGCTGTGCCATGCCTATCCAGTTTTCTCTCCTTTGGTCTGCCTCATCGTAGCACCTGGTTGCTCCCCCTTTTCTCCCTAGAGAAGGGGAAAAAAGCATGAAGAGGTGGAGGGATTCACACAAGCGGCGCCCACAGTTTGCAGGGGCACGAAGAACCTGGGTGTCCTCAGCCCTGCCCTCGCCGTACTCCGCCTGCTCCTTGCCCTGCACCAACCACCTGCTCAAGGACCGGCAGCGGAGCAGCCCAAGGTCCTGCTTTGGCGCTGCCTCCGAAATCACATTAAGCAAAAAAAACCAGGGAAGGTGAACCAAATGGATGCCATTCTCTCAGCGCTGCTGCTACAAAGTGCGCGCTCAAGGTTTGCCAGCGACTTCAGCTGGAGGAAGAGTTACGCCGTTCTTGCTGTTCATGATGCGGTTCGTTATATTAAGGCCTATAAGCGTTTAGTAAACCTGTTCTGCAGCGCTGAAAGCTTTGGGCTTGCTGGCTTCCTCACTCACTGTACATCCTGCAGTCATTCCTCCGCGCTCCCTAGCAATGCTGCACTTCAAAGACCAGCAGAACATCAGAGGGAGACACTGCAGTGCTTTGTTTTCTTCTCTCCTTAACTGCTTTTTCAGCATTTGAAAACACAATGCACTCATGAAAGCTTGTAAAATTCCTCATAAAGTTTCCTGTGCCACAGGATTATAGAATACCTCTTGGAACTATGGATAAACAGCTAATCTTGGACCTGCCACCAGAAAGCACTAATATATTTCAAAAAGCTATTAGCCCTTAAACCAAAAGCAACACAGAATTTGATTTGGTGCAACAGGCTATAAAACACTGAAATTGTCGTTTGGCAACTCTGCATTGAAAGCTGGTGGAAGAAGCTGTAAGAACCCTGGCATTTATTTCATTCTGCTATTTAAGGCGTATTTTACATAGTTTCCAAAATGCGTGCATGAAAACTAACATTAAGTAAGGATACTTGAAAAAAAAACACTGTTGAACAATTGATTTACCACACATTTTCAGGAAGCAGAACACCATTTGATATGTTACGCAAGGAGGCAGGAGAAGGCAGTAAATATTACGTATAAAAATAACAAGTTATAAATAGCCTTTGCATTTTTTTTTATGGCATCATACATTTAAGGAGTTTTAGAGCCATCAGCACTGACCATAACCTCCAGATGAGCAATATCCATTTTGTGGATGGAAACACTAAAGCGCACCTATTAATCCTAAATGCCCTGGTTATTTCTGAAGGGCTTTGCGACAGGAACGGCTGGACCGACGCAGGATAGTGGGACAGGGAAGAGAGAGTCTCTGAGGAATGCAAGAGGGAAATACAGTTTGAGATTTTCACGGGTAAAGCCAGAGCCTAAATGTGTTTCATAACTTGCTTCTTTCCCCAGCCTTTTTAAGCACCTGGTTTTGTCCTTTCCTCTTGCCAGTGGATGCAGGTTACGATACAGAAAAGAGCAGGATGGTTAATTTTCTGGGAAAGATGACATGGAGACACCAGGCAGACGGAAAAATGCTTCAGGTGAGGCGTGCAGGAGTTACCCTCTGACAGGGCAGAGATACTTTTGTCAAGTATTTTGAGCGAGGTGATCTTTAGGCTCCTCAAAACCTGTAAGAAATGGAAAATATGAGGAGGATGCAAGGCGAGTTTCTGGCTTGGTGTTGTGTGCTCAAACCTCCTGTTAGAGACAGCGGAGCTGGAAACGGAAGCGGCTGATGGAAGCGAGCAGCAGAGCCAGGCCCGGGCACTGGCAGCGATGCCGTTCCAGCGGAGGTTTATTTGTGGCCTGGGCGGTGTATTTAAATTTTCTACGCAGAGTAATTACTGCAGAAAGGATAATACTCATGGGAAAATATTTTTGGTATTTCTCTGGGAAATAACCTACTCTATGTACCAATCTTTTTTGCACTCGTCTCAGAGTCTCTTTGATGGAAGGCAGGTGTCAGGAATTAACCAGAGCAGCGCTGCGCCTGCGTTCCTGCATCAGCAAGTGTTGGGGCTTACGACTCAGCAGCATAACGGTGTAACCCGCGTCCTTACACGAGACTTTGGTGTCTGCTTTCCATCAGACATACACATCTATGAGCAAGTGTTGAATTCTAAAACGTGGTCAAAACCAGGTTTCAGCAATAAAGAAATTATGCCTTCAGCATCCCTTCATTCCACAGAGCCTGAGCAGCACGGAGCTGACTCATTCCATGGTGCTGCCACTAGTAGCATGAAAACCTCAAACGGGAAGTACTTGAGGTACGGAGGAGACAGTTCTGGAAAGAAAGAAAGGTTATTATGACCCACAGAGATCACAGCAAATAAGCAGGAGCAAGAGCCACAGGCCTGAGAAGCTGAACACATGCCAACAGCAGCTTTGCAAACCGCTTTGCTCTCGCCGGAAAACATCCTCCTATTTCACGACTTCACACTGAAAAGCCACAAGGTTTGGCTCTTCAGAAATGCCGTCCACAACTATTCCACGGCACTTTCATGCCAGCTAAGACAAGACAGCTAAACGAGGATATATATTTTTCCTTTTCAGTATTGAGTGTTTTGGTGTTCAGAAACTGGACATATAGAAGAAAGATTCTTTGAAATAATTTTGGCCATCTCCATCTCTGACGCTGTAAGCCCTCTTCTGCACCAGCTGGATACGGAGAAAGGCACGTGCACACGGTAAACATGCCTCTGGAGAGGAGGAATTACTTGGCATAGCTCCAGGCAAACATCCATGCCTACCTACCCCTGTTTTGAGGATAAACTAGGGGAAGAAGCCCACTTTCAACCTGAGCATTTGTAATCTTGAACAGAAAAAATTCCACAGATGGATTTTTCTCTCTGTACAAAATCGCACTAGGTAAATACTGACTAGGACATTTTGAAATTAGGTATATGCACACATTAAGAAAACCCCAGCAACAGCAAAACAGAAAACAAACAAAAAACCCCCACAAAACAGAAAAGCTACTAGGATGCCTGCAGTGATTTGCTACAGATGAAGGAGGAATCACGGACAGGATCACGAGACGCTATTCAATAGGTTAAATTCAATAGGCTAAGGAGTGCACGGAGCACACCAGCTATCACCCTCCAGGATTAACAGAGAGAGGTGCCACATACAAATTATTCTGCAGTCTGGCTCGAGTACCTCGCAAGATAATTGAAATTAAGAACTTCAGGTCTTAAGCTTACCTGTTAACAGCTACCAGTTGGAAACGGTAGCTGGGGGCACAGTGGGGCCTTTGGAATCCGGCATCCACACACTGAAAAATGACTGTATGAGACTCCTGCCACTCCAGTACACCCAGCTCCAAGCACAGGGACAGTCCGACTGAAGCCAGTGACTCCACTCACCTAGACAAAATGTCCGACATCAGAAAGTGCTGGGAGAACTGGGATCCCAAGTACTGAGTTGCAGAATAAAGCTTTTGACTGGTGAAGGTCGGGGAGAAAAGTTACTCACACCGAGCAATTCAGGGAATAAGAAAACAGCGTTTGCTGGATTTAATTCTTGCGTTTGTGAATTGCTTGCAAAGATGCATTTCATTTCTTTTGTGCGGACAGGCTCCCTAGTGCAACAGGAATCTGAAGGCAGGTATTACGGCCTGTTAATCATTCGCATGCAAATGGGCAGGATCATACTTGCATATAACTCAAACCTGTTTAAGGCCCGTATTTCAAATTTCACTGCTGCAGCTCACTGAATTGGATCAGATGAGTAATCAGTACGTACAAGTCTGCGTTTGAGTCGTCTTGCTCTTTATCTAGATCCATTCTGGCTTACGAGATCATTCACAATCAACAGCTACGAGGTCCCAATATTAATTTGGACTAAAATTCAATCAGGGAGCAAAATAAATATTGGCATACTACATGTAATAAGCCAAGAAATGGTTAATTTTAACTAAGTTAATGTTTAATAAATAGCTATTCAAGTGCTATAAACTCTTAATAGCTTCATAGATATACTTATAAAAATTACAATTCTCTAGCTCTTATTAACTGACATATCCAAGCTAATCATGGCTCTAATTTATCAATAATCTGTGAACCCTTGACAATTAGACCTCATATTAAAAAAACCCACGCATAATGCAAAATGGTTTTCTCAAAGATTTCAGAGTAAGTACCTCAACTGACCACTCACAGGAAGTACAGAGTCTATAAACCTATAGTATGGGTGTCCCACGCAGAAATCAAGGCAGAAAGGTCGAAATATTTCTGTGTACAGTTGTTTTTGCTGCTGAACAAGAGCGTGCCTGAATCTCTCTTTTTTGATGCAGGGAATCTGGCAAGGATCTGTCTTTAAACTCTGCCTTGGGTGGGATAATGAACGGTCTTTCAGCTGCATTAGCAAGGAGGAAGGCTGGTAGGCAAAGCTTTCAGCTTCTCTTGTAGGTGTAGCTTTAATCACTGGGGACTGCACTGAGGCAAATAAGCCTGTTGATGTGGTATTTTTCGGGGAAAAGAAAAAGGCGCTTCCGCTGCTCCTTTAAAGAGCTGCCAGTGCCTGGAACAACATTATATATATATATATATATATTTATGTGTGTATGTATAAGCATGCTGCTTAGAAAGAACATCTAGCTCATGTTTTCCATACTGATCTATCTCCCATCTGCATCATTCAAGGGCACTTTCACAGACGCAAGAGCCTTATTAGGGATCTCATCTGCTACTGCTGCTCCCTCCCCTAAGACAGGTTTAACCCTCGGTAGACGTATCTTTTCCGTTTCCCCAGCAAGCAAACAGCGGTATTGGCTTGCCCAGGGAAGGGGAGTTGAATTTCAAGGGAAGGCAAGAACACCTAAGGAAAGACAAACAAACAAAAGATTTCATAAGGTGTCGTTAATAAATGACTGCTCAACCAAAGAGATATTTTTCCATATGCTTCCCATGTGGTCCTTAAATGAAAACATTACTGGGCTCTGCATTTTCTGGTATATAGCTGGGGATGAAGGCCTGTTCAAAGGCAATACTGGAGGCTAAGAAACAACATCACTCACCTTCAATATAAGCCACAGCTATAAAATACAACACTTTTACGGCATATTACATATAAGACACCTAGGTACACAGTGAAAGCCATCATCCTCCAGCCATTATCTGGATTTTTGTTACCGGTTACTATTTAATATCTTTATTTACAGCAGGTAGCACTTTACCTAGTAAAGCTCATTTATATCCCTGGAACAGATCACAAAGTGTCTTTCAACATGACACAGCCAAGAATAGCAAAGCCTGGTCTTCTGTAAGGAGAAGACAACGTACCTTATGTTGCATAGTAGAACGCCACGTACCTCTAGCGTATCAGTTATAATACAGTGGTTTACAACTGGCAGTTTTAGCCGTCTTCCAAATCCTGGATCCGCATGACTCAATCATTATTATTATTAAAGAGCGTGCCGCGCTTTCCAGCCAGCAAGAGGCTTGTCCTTCGTACTGCAGCTTGACTCACCACTTGAAGGTCCAACCAACCCCTGCTGCAGCCGCCCGCAGGTTCGCGTGCTAACGCTGGTATCACGTGGCATCCTGTTACACACCGGTGCTTATCAAACATCTCAAAACTAGAGGGGAAAAAAAATGGCCTGTACACAAGGAAAATGGTGTTGGCTAGTATTTGAAGGGAGGTGACAGAGGAACAACGTGATATAACAAGATATAACCAGCAATTAAGATTATATGGAACCTGTCATGACTGTTGCACTGTAGAGCAATATCCTCAAACACCCTGATGACAGTTGCACTCAAATATTAATATTCACCCCAGCAACTGAGGAACACCACAGGCCCACCAAGGTCACAGGCAAAACCTTCACCAACCAAAGAGCAATCCTTAAAATTGTACGTGACGTGCCCACGCGCAGACACCCACCCACACGGACCTGTGCTCACAACCCTCTCAAAAAAGTCCAATGTGTATTGATGTTATTCAAAATTACATGCACTTGACAGTGTTCTTGGGGTTTGCTTTTTTAAAAAATCTGAAATAATAGGTCACGGCCAATCCAGCTTGGCGTGGATGACGACAATAACCAAAAAACATCCAATCCCTGCTATACTGCAGAGGGCACAGCCCTGATCCAACCAGGAGGATGCAGGAGCGTAACACCACCGTGTCACAGCTCTTCGGAGCACGTAGTAACCGATACCAAGGGGAAAAGGGAAGAACTTTGGTAGCTCCTTTGGTAAATCCCTTTCTGTTAATGTCTAAGCGCATTGGAAGCAGACTTTGGTGGTCATTTATAAGGAGCAACAAGCCTGTGAACACATCGTCTTGATTATTTTCAGAGAAAGCGGCGTAAAGCAGGAGCTACACTTGGGGTGGTCAGCGTGACAGCGCTGCGATTAGCCCATACCCACGTCTTGGGAGGAACCTCACAGTTCAGCCTAAGTCCCTCAAAGGGCAGCGTTATTCAGGCGTTATCAAGCACTTGTCTTTGATCTGCACAGTTCGTGTATGTACTTGTCTAGTGCATATTAACTTGTCCAAGGTGGCTGAATATTTTCTTTACGTTTTAATTTGCTGCTTTGCCTGCCTAGTGTTCTCTGTGGCTTAGATAAACACGAACAACACAAAAGACAAACTATGATTCCATAACCAAAACAGGGATGCCAGTAAACACCCAACACTGCTGCGCTCCCCTCTGAACAGCGGCCTCGCTGAGCTGCCCCTGTAGCCCCCAGTGAAACCCCCACCTTCGAGAATAATTTAAATAGCCTCCTTCTGCCACAGAGCACTTCACAGCATGGGAAAGCTCCTCCTCCTCCTGGCTCATCAGGTTTAATTACCTAATAAACTGCCTCCTATCAGCACTTTTATTAAGGGATCATGCCCACAACATTAATGAATCCGACAGACCACAGTGGGGCGGCCTGGGTATCAGATCTTCATTTCTACACAGTGCGCTCAAGTCCCCAAGTGCCCTACAGTGACAGCAAGGGAGTCCAGCCCCACGACACAGCCTTCACACCCTCCTTCCTCCTCCTCACCAGCACCCTCCTCCAAGAGGCTTTATCCCCAAATCAAACCTGAGAGATTTTACTTGTCTCGTTTGCAGGTACTCCACAGGGACAAGGCGATTATTTGAATAACCAAATCCCAAAGCATTTTCTGGGCTTTTTTGTTTGTTTTTTAATTGCCAAGTCCTTTATTACATATACATTAAATCAAGTGCTACTCACTGACAGGCTTAAGGAATTACTGGGCAAAGGAAAACAATAAATCTGTAAGAAAACAAGATATTTTACAGAGATGATAAATTAGGGTGAAAAACGCTCACATTGCATAAAGTACTTTCCAGGAAAGTTTAAGTTATATTGTATTACTTACAGCACCTAAAAACGTGAGACACAGAAAGATGCTTTTTGTTCTCCCCCTCACCTACGTTTCCTGACGAGGATCACAAGAGCAAACTATTAAAATGTGGCAGCGAGGAGAGATGGGGCTTGTTTCCGCGGGGGCGGTGGAGGGGGAGATGACAGCAGGGCCCCTTGCAGCGCAGCGACCCGAAGCCTTTCAGCTTTTTAGGGCAGGTGAGGGCTGGGCGAGCAGGAGGGTTCCTCACAGTCCCCGGGGACAAACAGCATCACTGCGGGACCCGGGGCGGCAGCGTTGGCAGAGCATGGGGGTAGCACTGAGATACTGGATGCGGACAATAGCCGGGATTAGCTTGGCAGCCACCACGGATATGCAATAGTGTATCAGCATGCAATTAGAGAAGAAAGGCAATAAAGCCCAAAGAAGCCAACCCTACATGAAAGCTGCAAGCGGGGACCTTTCCAGCCTGATGGCAGCAGTGATGGCATCAAAATATACGGCATATGTTCATTAAACTCATCATTTCTCCTGAATCACCTATAGGTTTGCACCACCGTTTCTCGGAGATTCACACAGCCTCAGTTTTTCACGTCTCAGTGCTGGGATTTTGCATCAGTTCTTTAAGATCAGTGCAAATGATGTCATTTTTTTCCTTCACTTAAGAGGAAAAAAAGAAAGTGAGGCAAACAAGGGAACCTAGTACAGCGGCGCCAAAGCAACTTAGCAGCGACGTAATTCTTTGTGAGAAGGAAGCAGAAATGTAGGGGACGAGGTCTCAAAGAGCATGGTGCCAGGTGACATCTCAGGCACCACCAGTCTGGCACCAATCTGTCACCGAGTTTTAGGGAGAGCTCCGCACAAGACTGTTGTTGCACTGTAATCTCAAAGAAAACTCAGGCATGAAATAATTTGAGCCTATTCACGGCACTCAGCGTGCTGCACATTTTTTCCTTTTTTGAGTAAAACAAAACTGTGGAATCAATTCTCCGAGCCAAACATCTCATGTGACAAATATAAAGCTACATTAAAATATCTGGCAGCTTCACTCTCCTCCAACTCAACATAAGAATTCAAACCATCTGGGACACTCAAGCTAAAAGCTACAGCAAAAGGAGATGTGCTACAAAGGCCAGTTTGAAGCTAGAGCAGGTTGCTTATATTCCTATTTCCCCTCCCTTGAAGGTGGCTACACTGTGAGTAACATACTCCAGAAGTACCACACTATATCATATGCCAACATGAAGTTTACACGAGGAGGATGTTTGGGGTTTTTCCTGCAAACATGCTAACAGTAGCCACCATTAGAATTTTACCGTTCTCTTTAGCCGTAGCCCTGCAAGAAATTAAATCATACACATTCACTTTTGTGACATCTAAGTCTTCAGTATCAAAGCAAGAGTATTTTAGAATACAAAACAATGTTTCAGACATCACAGCTTGATGTAGTATTTGGATTTTTTTTTCTTGTGATGGCATCTGGGTATTTACAAACTGGCAACGCACCACAATTCCTGAGGGAGCAAAACGTATTTCCTCAACTAATCTCCTTCCTGAGAGAGTAGTGGAGATCTTAGCAAATACACTGAGCTACGAAAGCTGTTATCCCTGGGACAGAGCACACCAAGCTCTGATGCACCACATTCATTAAACAGAGTTGAGGGAAGCACGATCAGTCCTGCCAGCTCTGACGATAAGAGTATTCCAAGAAGTTCTAGCCTGCATTCAAAGCCCCATCCAGCTGTATGGGAAACCTATCCCAAAAGCTGTGGGATACAAAAGCATCCAGATGCAGACGGATCAGCCTCCCGCTCCCCACCAGAAGCATCCTATATGCGCAGATAACCTGCCCAGAGAACCACTGCTGTACGTTACAGAACGCTTTTATCAGAGCCCAGACATCAAACAAGCTCGGCTCAACTTTATTTTTCTACTCCTGTCACTGGGATAACCTCACAGAGAGGCAATCCCTTAATCCCAGCAGAGGCAAGCTCTGGGCAAAGCATGTAAATATAAAAGAGGAAGAGAAATCGATCCTCAGTACAGGCTAATTGACTTATGCAAGGCAATGTATATCAGGCAACAGCAAAATAGGAACTCCAGAAACCTCAGGCTGAATCTCTGCATCCTCTGCTCAGTTCAAACTCTTATTAAAGGCAAGGGAAATTCAGATAAATAAGAGGTTGGGCAACTGGCTTTTCATCTGAAGTTCAAAAATCCGCAGTTACTTCTCCAGAGGAGTTTCTCCAGACCCGATTGCGAGGCTGTTTCAAGCAGGAAGCCTGTATCCCTGGGTTATAAACCCCAAGCGGGAATTTACGTGAACATCAAAGAATCAGAGTGCTGCAACGCTGGTTGTAATTAGCAGCACTAAAGTATACTGCAAACACCACCATTTCCTCTTCCACGCCTGCTGCTGTTGTGTCCTATGCGGTGATCCCTGGGGAATTCATAAGTTGAGCAGAATACAGCCCTGAATTCACATCTGCACTTGGAACGGGAGCGCCTGGAGACAAAAACCCAGCTGAGGCTGGAAACTGCTGCTGGCAAAGCAACCCAGCTCCTCCGCTGCGTCAGCGCCGAAGTCGCACCAAAACGTCAACACCGCCGCGCTGCCGGGAGCTCGGTTCCAGGTGAGACATCCAGTAACACGGTAACGATCATCCGTCAAGTGCAGGGGGCTTCCAGGGAGGACTCCAAACAGCCTGTGTGGCCACTTCCTGCTGACTGAGGTCACCTGCAAAGCCAAAGGAAAGGAAAAACAAGAATAGTGTGGAAGAATAAAAACAAAGAGGTTGAGAATTGCAGTTCTGGACACTTCTCAGCCCTTCTCACCTCCACCTCCTGGCCCGACATCTGGTGCCTTTCTCCAGGAACGTGGGCCTGTTAATTATGAATGGTCTCTGGTACTTGCCATTTCCCCAGCTCCGAGATGCAGCTGTGTTTTGCTGCTTGAGCCAACTGAGATCTTCTTCATTAGGAGTCTCTAATCAAAGTTCTTCAGAAGCAGACAACATCTCAATGCACGTCATTCATTGACTCAAAGATGCCCTCGTGCAGAGACGAGTGCTGCCAAGATGTGCTCGTATGGCAGCTCGTATGGAGTCCCCTTACCGGATCACAAGCTCCTCCTGGAGCCTTTCCTTCACCCCACGATGCAGACTGCCCCTCCAGAGATCGGGGTGCCTCGCTCGGGATCGCTTTCTCCAGGCACCACTTTGCTCCCCTTTCTATATCCACGGCCTTTTGCAGCTCAGTAGTCCCAGGTCAGGTCAGGATGAGCCAGACCCAGTAGCCAACACGGAGACAAGCATCACCACGCCAAGTCCTGGTGTCCTCAGAGCCCTCGGAGCAGTTCTGGCCTGAGCAAAAGGACCTCCCTCATTAACAGCCAGGCAAGATACTACCATCTAAAACACAAAAGGGTAGACAGTACCTATCAAATCCTTCATTCCTCACACAGTTGTTAAATATTAGTTGCTCTTACAAGTCAACCAATCAGTCTATATTTTTTCCTCTCCTTTTTCCTAGTTTTCCTTTGTACTGATATACTTGTGTACTACACCTTACAGAGAGTTGCTGCTTGCTGTTAATCAGAGGCTGCTATTTATGTCTGCAAGAGAACTGACCTCTAGATGTGGGTCTGCTTTGTTTCTAAAGCATTTATTTCCTTTTGAATGAAAGCCACCAAATTAAAGCAAGGTATTTTCCCCCCATTTT
Source organism: Chionis minor (assembly GCA_013398295.1). Lineage (NCBI taxonomy): Eukaryota > Metazoa > Chordata > Aves > Charadriiformes > Chionidae > Chionis > Chionis minor. Next base: position 79,768 of record VZSF01010198.1, on the reverse strand, counting down.
CAGAGTATAATAGAACCACAAAAAAAACCCTAAAACAAATTATGTTTAAACACCTTTTCCAAATCAAGTAAAAACCCATCCATCTTAATAACAACCAAAACTGATAGCTCTGCCTACCCACTATGAACATGGCAGATGTTAAAAAGCGGCTTAATCTTCTTTAGAGCGCTTTAGGTAAAAAGCGGTGGCTTTCAAATATGTACAAAGAAGGTCAGAAAACTAAAATGCCTCGAAACAGTTTTGCTCAGGGCCAATGGGATCTGAAGCGACCTCTATAATTTCTCAAGTTCCCAAACTTCATTATTATCAAGCCCTCCTTCCCTTTTGATGTTTTTAACTAAGCACAAGGTGGGTGATGCTTTCAGCGTATCTAAAACTTTTAAGCATTTTTGATTTATTCTCCTTGAAAGGTTAGTACACCTGAGGCTGAGGCTAATGACTGGAGATCCACTGAAGTGTAGATTTACCTTAATCGCTTTTTCAACCCCATCATGAGGACAGCTTTACAGTTTCTCCTGGATGTTCAAGGAAAAAATGCTGCAATCCCGCAAAGTCTCAAACCACACCACTATTTTATTGAAAAGTTACTCTTAAAAATTTTCCTCTTGCTTTACAAAAGGATAACGCATCTCTACACTGGTTCATTCCCATGGACAATGCCAGCATCTCCATCAAAGCCTCAAGAAGCTGATCCCTTTCAAAAGCAATATTGTTCTACAGCTAACGACCTCACAGACTCGTCAGAGGCGGTGTACGGCAGAGAGCCTTCAAATTAGAGTTCCTTCCACAGGTCTGTCATATCTCCTAGTAGGGTGAGTGGCTTTCAGTACTTATTACTATCATTCTGAATAAGACTAGACCATTATCTCTTAGCACATACACAAACCCATTACTTTTAATTTTATGGCACAGAAGCATTCTTTGCTGCAATTTAGTACATCTCTGCCACAAAAAACTATTCGATGATTCATCCAAGTTCAATTCAGTCATTGATCGAAAGAAACGCTAACTTCCTGTATTTATTCCTGCACTTAAAGCTCCAAAACACCAAGATTTCTTTTTTTTTTTTCCCCCCCACAGCGTGAAGGGAGGGTTTACCCCCTGCATACCCCCCTCTCTAATATTATATTGTTGCTCTCCTTCACTTGAGAGACAGAGACCAGAAAAACATTCTGCGTAAGTGGTGAGACAAAGTAGTGCAGGATTTGATTCAGGTGTAAAATAAACCATCACCAACGCCGCAGCCAGGAAAGGAGACAAAGCCAGAGATAATAGAGTGCTCCTGCAAAAATACATTGAATATATAGAATAAGGGCCTAATGCAGTGAAGGCTGCAAGAAAATTTCTTATCATCTCCAACAGGCCCTGGACAAGACCTTGAAGCACAGCTCAGGAGGAGGTTGTATTTGTTCTTAATCTTTTCTGTAGCGACACGCTGTCACTGGATTCATTTCCCAGCACTGAGAACTGACAGAGAGAAGGGTCGCAGCCTCCTGTGCCTCCGACGCTTAGCTCGGGGCCAGGATGCGGCAGGAGGTGTCAGCGCGGCATGCACTTTCATCAGGAAAATGTACCAACTCATCCCCTCCGTCGTCTTCTGAGAAACACCACGGTCATCCTCTCCAACTCTCCTGAATTTGTCTGCAGCTCTTCGGCAGCTCGGACCCTCCCACGCTCCCCTTTGTTCCCGTAACAAAGCCCGTACCCTGCCACGGCTGCCCCGGGACAGACTCGGCGCCTCTCCGGCATGTCCTGCCACAGCAGGTGCCCGCAGGTCCCCTCTGACTCCAGCTGGGAACGTGGCAACTGGAGATGCCTCCACAGTGACAAGCAAGGCTGTATTTCTTCACTACAGAGTGGCAGGCAGCACTCAGGAAGCGAACCCCACCTTTAATTACAAATTTATTAGCCTGTACTAAGTAGAGCCAGAAGGCACTATTATTAGCAAACGCATTTTTTTCAATCAGACCTTAATTGGCTGCTTCACCCAAGCCAATGAAGTATCAATGCCATGCTCTCAGAGAAATTATAATTCATTCTTTTTAACATTAAAAGGGGGAGTCATGTGAATACTGATGCACTTGACGGCTTACTCATTTCAGTCAACTTAAATATTTTTACTAGAACCAGACCCAAAAGCAAAGTTTTCTGAAAAAAACATGTCTGTTTTCCCCACATCTGCTCAACAGAGCAGTAACACAGGTATTGTGGCCGTCAGCTCCTAGAAAGAATATTTAAAGAAACATGAACAAGTTGCCTTACAGGACCCATCCTCTCTTCACCTGGCTTCTCCTTGTGATCTGTCAGCACCTAGCTAAAATTAGTCCTAGAGAATACAGAGAGATCTATTGCACTAATTGGCAATTACACAGGGAAACGGGGTCAACTTTGCCAGACTATTAAACACAGACCCACTCCAAAGCCAAGGCAGGTTAATAATGGGTCTTATTTTCGACTTTCCCTTATGCTCTCCAGTTTGCAACTTTAACATGAAGAAAATTTTCTCCCCACATCTTTACAATAAAATAAATAATCAAGTCAAACTTTTATCCTAGCATTTGCCCCAACTTCCAAAATACACAAAACAGCTCTGAGGTTGCAAGTCTGTGCTCATCAACCAATGTCACATACCCAAAACACCTCACCTCAATTAAGGGAACACAGAAGCTTTAGACTGAAAAAAGCAGTCACTTCCATAGCAGTAAGGGATCTCTAGTCAAACCATGACAAACTTTACCTTTATTTGCATTAAAGGGTGTCCTAATGGTGCTCAGGTGATGGCTCATTGGCATTGCTGGGAGTTTTTGAGCAACAGAGCCCTCACCATGCCTGAGGAGGTAAAGAGGTTATTCTTACAGCGCCTCACCATCTGCTTTGATGTAGGTTTGTAATGGTTCTGAGAGCAGATTTTAAAGCGTTGAAGATTTCTAAATGTAATGAATGATGGGCTTTATAGTGTCCTGGAGTTGGAGTATCCATGACAACACTCCACTGCGCCAAGGGACTTTTATTCAGGTTCTGGGAAAGTCACTTATAGCCTGGTTTTTATAAGATGCAGCAAGGTCCTGGTGGGATTTTTCTCTTAATCCCTAAAGACTTCAGTGCCTCCAGCTGTAATGGGAAGCAACATCCACAGCTGCGGGTTCCTCACTTTCAGCTGCCCCCAGAGTAGTTACAGCTTAAAGAAGATCTACCTAGAAAATGGTTTCCAGTTAGCATACACAACTAGCTGCAATGAAGGCGGCTCAAGTAACCCACTGGTTTCAAAAACAAGAAAAATACCAAAAAACCCACCCAAATCTGCTTCCATTGTCACAGCTACGGAGTTCAACCAGTACAGAGCCCCAGTGGACACTTGATTATCCCAGGCATGGGATATGCCTTTTTCTATCCACGTACTGTGAACAGAATGGGGGGGCATATCTGAGGGGTTTTTTTTATTCATCCTTTCCCTAAAGAATTACTCTTTATTCTGTCTCATCAGATGATGAGCATTTAGGAGTGCATTTGAATGCATTTCCCTTGAAAACACTGGGTGACACAACCATAGGTCAGATCATAACTTTACAACTTCGATCCATTACTAATTCTGTTTTCCAGAATGATCTCACAGCACAAGCCTCTGCCCCAGCCTGCTACAGCTGCTGCTGCTGCTTGTTACTTTGCAGAGAATGAACAGAGAAGTGGCCTTTTCCCCCCGATTTCCCAACAGCGAACATTAAAGCATAGTACACAGCCTGATTCTCCTTCTGTGATTAACCGATGTTTTGAATGCATCCAATTGATTTGACCACATACAGCAGCTTTTGCCTTTTTATTCGTAAAAATAAACTCTTAAGGGTTTTAGGATTGTCAGCTGTCTTGGGGGCTCAATGCTCTACTGTTTGGCACAACATCCCCCAGTCTCCAAGCCCCCTAACTCACACTCAACACTCCACTATTTACTAAATTCGACACACAGAAGTCCCAGTGGAGACAAGCGCTCACATCCTTAAATTTAAACATCGCCGAGGTGCCCTGAGACTAGGGCAGAGTATTCAATGCATTAGAGATCCAAGTTTTAAAGGCTCCTGACAGCTACCAGTCACACTGGCCTGACCCTCACTCTACAACACGCACACAAAAAAGGCCACCCAGCCCTGAAGAACGGCTGTTGAGAGTGTACCGTGTCCTCTTGTAGACCAGGTCTGCTCGCCGGACAGACAGCAGAGCTGCTTCCACTGGGACGAGAGGCTCTGTCTGGGAAGATACAACCCAAAGTGCTGCTGTTAAGAAATGTAAAAGCAACATGATGAAGTTTACACCAGGAGGAGGACAGCAAGGCTCCTGCAGAGCAACCACCATCCCACGGGCAAACACAGGGAGTGCAGGTCCACAGGGGTGAGCAGGAATAAAAGCCCCAGGAGCCCAAACTGGCCAAGCTCCGCTCGTTTGTTCTGTGTGGTGGCTAAGAGGCTAATTAACCAGCCAGCAACACGACTCGTCCTACTTGTTAAGATTTCTGTGCAATACAAGACCAGCACAGCAGCATCAGCAACTCCTCACAGGATGGATCTCCAGGTAATTTACTGACTCCTTCAGGCTTATTTTGTCAGTGAAGTTACAGAATGTGGCTAGTGTCTGTGGCCAGTACCAAAAAAAACCCCAACTCCAAAACAAACCACCAGCCAAAAAACCCCAAACACCACCAAAAGCACCCCACACACAAGTTCCCCAAATGCTTTGCAGTTGCCACTACTCACAATGCTGAGGTTCTCTGCAGTTCAGCAACAGCTTTTAACAACAACAAAAAAGCATTATGGAAATCTGGTTCACAGCTAGACAGAGCAGGGAAAAAATTGTATTCCTACCAGATCTAATTTGATTAACATTTATATACAGAGCTCTCAGTATTTTGGACAAATACTGCAAAAATTAAGTTGATACGCTTTTCCCTTGTCAAAAAACCCCATAGGCTTGGGCATGTTTTGAAAAGTTCTCTCTATAGAATAAGAGGCTTTCCACGCTTCTCAAGTTACAAATTAATGAAAAACAGAAACAAAAATATTTTTAAAAATGGAAAAACCTTCTGTGAAGTTGAAGATTATCTTGGAGTGTAGGTTTTAACTAATAAGCTCTTAGAGCACAAACGATATTTTTAAACCTTACAATTTGAAATTATTACAAGTTAAGGGAATTTTCTAACTGTGATCCAAGTATTTTAATACTGAAGTAAAGAGGCAAGGAAAATGATAACAGAAATTAATTAATGGAATTAAGCACAGTCAATGCTTTCATGTTCTAACTAACGTAATGTCTGCATTCAACAAATGTGAAGGTAAATCAGAACATTTCCTTTATGTGCACTCCTTAAATCTGTAGTTAATTTGTTTCATGCATTTTGTATCTTTATTAGGTTATAGGTAACAACATGTTAATATAAATAAAAGACATGACTCCAGTAATGGCTTCACTAAAAGTAAAATACAATGCGAGCGTTGTAAGTGGTCTTTCCTGCTGACAATATTGAATTTATACTAAATAATGAAGATAGTTTTATAGATCTACTGGGATGTGTTCCTTCAGAGGATTTTGGACAACTGAGAAACATTGTAATATAGAGACATATTACACAGACCTGAGTTTATCCATTTCATTTTATGTTCCCTGATAATGTGAAATTAAGCGGAAGGAGGCGGATGAAGGAGGGAAGAGCAGAGATGTGGCTCTTCAGGGCAGCAGGAGCCCGGCTGGCTGAAGGGAGACCTTATTCCCCCTCTCTAGGGGTGCAGAACACTGAGGAGAAATTACTACCAGAGAATTTGCTGCACGCTTAGTCTGCAGTCCTACTGGTTTGCATTTTGAAGTTGTTTCAGTGGCTTTAAAAAGATGCTTTCTATTAGGCGTGCTGAGCAGACAGCGAGTGGTGGTCAGTCCTACTCTGCAGCTGAACGCGCGAGCGCAGGGCTCCTGCCGCAACACGCTTTTGGGACTTCTCGCACACCTCCCGCACTGTGGAGTGACTGGGGTAGGTTTAAACCACAATCATAGCTATCTAACATGCAATTAAAAATCCATTTTCTAGCACAAAGGCACATTTCATTAAGGCAAGATGAGAGCAGAAGCTGTACTGGCAGCAGTGGGGTTTTTTCCCCAGAAATCTCAGGACTGACAGCTTTCAGGTTTTCCCTTCCCCAAGGTCTACGCACTAGACGGCTCAATTCTCTTGTTCCCATTTGCACACCCACAGGACACCTCAACGTTAAGATATAAGAGCGCCAGCCACTGTCAGTACTTAACCCAGCCATGAATGTCTAAGTCACTCATCATCTCCTCCTGCCTCGCCACAAAGGATTGCCTGCTACAGGTTGTTATTCCTTGTCTACCTAATTTCGGTTTTACGACCTGCTGTTGGTTAAGTGTCCCTCTGAGGTACGGCATGTACAGCCTGAAACATCTCGCTGTCAGGAACGTTCCTCTTCCTTGCATTTATTTCATACCTCTCTAGTTCCACCTTGCTTCTGTCGTGAGCGATCCCTCTTCATATTTTTGTTCTTCAAATATTTATAGTGTATTATGTTCCATCACCCTTAGCACCTTCTAGCAATTCTCCTTATTAATCAAATCCTTCAGACTCATATTAATTTCTTAGATACTCTTCTCTGACCATCTTCTCAATTACACTAACTTCACAGTGACGAAGTAATCAAAATGTAATTTATTTTGGGTGCACTTGTGTAAATACTTCATAGAGAAGCAGAGGCAAGTGGCTCAAGCAGCATTCGTTTAGGCAAAGCGCGCAGTTTGGACGCTCAGACATGCACAACAGTCCTTGCACCTTATTCTCAAACTGGCCACAGCTGAACTGGTTGCCTCTGGCCAGAGCAGTAACGGGGATGCCTGTCTGCTGAGCCACTTGTCACCCTAGGGTTTCTGTCCACAGCCACTGACCCTCTCTTGTGTGTAACAAACACTTCTGCCATATAGGGGCTTTCTTCATCTGCAAGATGACACAAGCTTTATACCCGGGAGCTCCTGGAGACGTTAGTCTTCAAGAAGAGAGCAAGGATGGGTCAACACAAAAGAAGGATGAAGTGTAAGTCATCCTGCCTGTTCTGTCCCCTGCAGTTCTTCTGTGGATGGAAGGGAGCTTGGAATTTGCCGTAGTAACCGATGCAATCCTGTTCCTCTCTCTCTAGGAGTGGATTTATGTCCCTGGGCTGAGAGATTCCTCACAAATTCCCTCTGCAATTCAGCTTTCAGCACCTTGCGTAAGTTTCCAATGGCTCCATCCAAGAGGTGTTTCAAATGCAATAACCAGAAATTCCCCAGGCCCAATAAAATCCAAATGTACTCAAAGATTGCAATGGTCAAACAAGAAAGACCATTGGAAAGACCAAGAAAGACCAAGACAGTAAGGAAAACAAAAATCCAGACAATCATGCAAGGGAAAAATAACAGAAAACTCAAACTAAGGTCATTTTAATGTACGCTACGGAGGGTCGATTGAATGCTTTTATATTCAAACTAATGCAAAGCCTATATTCAACAAGTTAATAGGCAAATCAAATTATATATGTACGTTTCTTCAATGTGTAGGCAACAGTAAAATAAAGTGCCTTGCTTCAAGAAATAAATTCCTTTTAAAAGAGATATTTCCCAGTGTTACTGTAAAAACAGTTTTTCCTCGAGTTTGTAGTATTTTCACTAGATGCCTCTTGCTCTTCAGTAAGATCAATCACGCCAAGAACGAGATTAGAAGAGACAAGAGCGGTGTTTACAAGCTCTCAGTTAGACAGGGTCTGAAGTACCCTTCTGGACCAAGCCAGGCTGCACTGCAGTACCCTCAAAGTCAATGCCAATTGTTTGGCATTTCACTCCCTAAATCAGTTAACACACACACACCCCCACACCCCTCGGCATTTGTTTTCCTCCTTACTGTCACCGCACGCGTTTTGTTCTCTTTGCCCTATGCACAGTTCACCTTTTAGGACAGGTTAAAGTACAGCACTCGGAAAGTATCTATTATATGCAAAAGTTCACCCAGGTTTCCTCTTGACCCACAGATCCTGGAGCCATTTCAGTTTCTAGTTCTCGCGAGTTGAAATTCCGCATTCTTGTTCATGTACTTTCTTAAGCTGTTTTAAAAAAAGCATATCACATGCACCAAAATACTCTTTCACATACCCAGCCCACGACGTCTGGAATGCAGCTTTCTCCAGGACAGACAGGAAGAGCTTCCCAGATTTATTTTACCATATGAATTCGTTTGAAACGTTCTTGCTAGATGATGAAGAAAACAGTTTAACACTTGGGAAGTAAGGGTAAATTTGAGATGGTCGCAAAGAGCAGGAGTGTGAAACATCACTGCTCCTGACAACATTCAGCAACGTCCTGAGGGTTTTTGGAAAGCAGACTTGGCAACAAGAGCAGCATTGAAAGGACTATCGCTCAATAGCAGACTGAAATAAATGTTGGTTTCTGCTAATACGAGCCAGCTGGGTTTATCCTTGTCAAGAATATCATGCATGGCTGCCCCACGGTATATTACATAGGGGTAATGATTCAAACCAGAGGTCTTAGAAGCCAGCCCACTCCATCTGCAACACCAAGCATCATATAGAAGGTTTGCTCTGCAGAGGTTTAATTAAGATGAAAAATGAGTTTTCAAACAAAGTATCAGTCTTAGAATTTCTCTAGTTCCGTTTCCTTCTGTAAACATACAGTTTGGCTTCATTATAAACCAGCACAACGGGAAGTTCTCCCCAAAAATCCATCTTCTCCTCTCCATTCAGAAACAAATAGCTTGGCCCTCAATATAAATAAGTCTCTGTATTTGTCATGATTTCAGTTGCTTAGTACTCAGTTCTGGTGCGGTAAAAAAGGGGTAAGGTTCAGAGGGGAAAAAACAAAATAGTCTTTTTTACTGTTGATTCATTTCAAGGACCAGGAGAAGGCGCAAACGCTGGCAGAAGCAATCAGATGGGTGCTTGCATTGCTGAGGATTTCTGTGTGGCACTGCAGTTTGGGCAAGGGTGCTAAAAGCCCGTCAGCCCCCTAGGCAAGCCTGGAGAGCCCCTTGCTCTCGTTGCTTTTGCAGTTTTGGCTCAACTTGCCCAAGCAAAATAGCTGAACCGAGTGATCCTACACACACCCTCTTGGGTCTTGCCCTTTCAGGGAGTCTGCTCACTGCATCTCGTATCTTTACGCAATTTCCAGCCCATCCGCGCTAAAGACTTTCTCTTCCTTCTTTCCACAGATACAATTGTCAATTCCTTTCACCAAATTTTACCAAGATCTGCTTTTTTTTCTTCATTGGTGTCCTTCTTGGACCTTGACCTCCTCACAATTTCCTTACAATATTTGCCAAGCATAAATTCATACTGAAAGACCCACTTCCACTGAAACTACCCTCATGTCTACGTCTACGCAACTACTCTACCCCACCCCTTCCACATTCATGGTTTGGCTGTCATCTTCAATTTGACCTTCCAGAAAACAACTCATTGCAAAGACCTTCTGAACTACAGAATACCACCACGCAGAGACTAGTGAAGTTAAAACTCACTTGGTTGGTCAAGCCACCAACCAACATCTCCACTATTGCAATCCCCGTTTCCCAACCTCGGCAAAGGTTCACGCACCCTTTCACAATGCTACTGCACCGTCAGACCCGAGGGAGTTGTTTGGCAGACACCTATGATGAGTGTGCCTGCTTGCTCACATGGGCAATTTAACTGAAACTGCACAAAATGGAATAAATTGCAGGAGCAAAGATTACATTATACCAACCTTCAACTAATCAACAACCCAGAAATTAAGGCTTTCACATTGAATGCAGCAGAAAAGGAAAATTGCGATTCAGCATTTCAAATTACAAGTTTTTCCCCTCAAAAGTATTAAAGTATTTTGATCTCAATTGTTATCTCTGAAGAAGAAAGATTTTTTATTATTATTATTTTACAATGTTTTCAGTATGGAAAAGTGGCTCCTCTTCCAATATTTTTTTAAAGCCATAAAGCGCTATCCTTCTATTTACTGCAGGAAAATTATTAGTATATTTCTTTAAAGCGTGGAGAGGTAAAAGCAAGCCAGCAGTAACCGAGACACTTCTACAATAAACACAGCTCTACCACAAAGTAGCCTACAGTCACAGACATAGGCTGGTGTACTCGCAATATTATTTCCACCTTCATTCTCCCCATCAGACCTTCTTTATTATTGTACTTTCTTTTCCTCCTGGAAGAATCAGGTAAAGGTAGTTACGGGTAGTTACGGGTTATACGTAGTAAGCTGCACAGAGACAGAGAAATAGAAACAAGAAAACGAGTGCATAGAGAAGTATGGCCACAAGAAATAAAATCAGCAGGTTTGAGTATTAGAAAGGCAGGAGATATGAAAGCAGAGAAAAAATTGATATTGCTGACACTTTTCTAGATTAAGCATATCTGGTACATCTGACTCTTGTTGTCAACTGGAATAAGAAGATATAAAAGGAAAGCAGATATGACGTACACTTGTGTTATTGCACGTACCTCGGGTAAGGTTTTTATCTGCTTCTTGCGTAAAGACAGAATACCTACTTCTTCACGCTTATTGTGATCGTTTCAAGTTGCCTAAATCCACTGATAATATCAGAACCTGTTTGGGGGATTCAGGAATGATTTACTTACATGTAAGTAATTTGATCCAGGAGACGAGATGAGCTAATCAGCCTCTAGTCATTGCAACATTATCTCATGTACTGAAATCACTTGTTTTTTTAACTTGCTCCTGACTGTCATATTTTACTTCTTCAAAAACAAGCAGCCTACGCTTCAGACACACAGGAGTACAGCTGTAGCTACAAGGGTTTCCTTGCGGATCTCCTGAATAAATTTAGGACCCGTAATAGGAAATCATCAGATAACAATGGATTCAGGAGACTTAAAAAAAAAATCTAGATTTTTTTTTTTTTTACTCAACACCATTGCAAAACAGTAACGACACGGAGACAATCATGTACCAGGCTTGCTCGCTTTCCCAAGGCAATTGGAATAGCCGCAAGACACCTGCCTCCCTCACCCTTTGGACCAGCCCAAAAAAAAAAAAAGAAAAAGAGCAAATTGCCTCAAAAGCTCCAACGCAAATCCCAGTCCTGATACCCTCCCTTGCGCTCCCCACCACTGCGCAGAGCCACGAGAGAGGAGGCACAGGGAACGGCACACACTGCAAGTACAGCTGGTACCGAAGGGTCTGCGACCCCTGGAACAGAGACTTACAGCAGTACCAGCCAGCAAAGCCCTGTGCCGTACCCGCTCCGGTCAGGCAGGAGTCACCTCTCCTGAGCTTGGCAAAGACCCCGATGCCGGCATTTCACCAGACCGACAACCCAGCACTCAAGTTCAAATTTTAGTTCAGCTATGAGCTGACCACAGGCTAATGGGGAAAAGTTATACCAATTCCTTCATAAGTGCTTTTGGATTCACAGAGAGCTAAGAGCTAAGACATTATTATCGCAAGAAGAGACAGATGATCTTTGAATTGCTCTGCTTTTTGTCCGAGTCTGTGTCCTTATAAAACTTCCCATACACCAGAAGAAAGTCTGGGCACTCCTGAGAGCAGTGTCAGCTCAAAGAGAGTTTGCCTACTTAGTTTTCTGCGTCTTACCCTCCTCTTTAGTCCTCCTTTCAAACTCGCCACTAAAACACTCCAGCTTTATGTCAGCAAATTTACTTCAGCAACTTTGAACTATGTATTAAATTTTTAGCAAATGTCGTATTTTCCCAGTAAAGGGACAGCCAAGGAACAACAGCCTAAAATGATGCCAGACAGGCTTTGATATCCTCAGTTGCTGCAGAGAGCCAAACTTACGGCTCTTAGTTGTAGTCACTTTTGAAGAAGTAATTGAAAAGGTAAACGGGTGACATTGAGCAATAAGTAGAATGGTAATGAGATATTCTCAACATCAGGTCTTCTCAGCTTATCTCCTCCCCAGCAGAAATCCCCTCTTTACTTGTATCACATCCAACAAAGAGGGAGTAGGACACATGTGTGCTACTCTAGAAGAGTTGCTTGAAAATGACAAAATAAATGAAATCACAAACCTCCTTAAGACCACCAAAAGCAGGGAAAGGACAACATGCTGGGGAACAAAAGTAAGGTTTGTGCAGTTGGGATTGGTGCATCCCTGCAGCAGGAGCTGAGAACGTTGGAAGAGTCACTAACACTAAAGGGTTTAGTTGCCATCTGCATCACACTCATGGCACCGGAGCTCAAGGAGCGAGGATCTCTGAGGAGTTTTCATCAGGGTTTCAAGGCTGGTACGTACAAAGTGTGCACTGCAGTGCCTCATCCTCCCCAGCCTCAGCTGGAAAGATCTCTCCTTCCGGAGGACATCGACTGTTTTATATGAACTTGCCCTTAACGTGCACAGACCTGATGAAGAAAAGGGGTTTTCAGGCACAGGAAGTCAGAAATCCAGTGGAGTTCCTTGAGGCACAAACGCCACCTCATCGTGTAGGTATGGTCTTGTACAAAGAGCTGGACAGACGCTTGTCCCAGCTGCCTGTTCTCCACACAAATGAGCTCTTGCACATACAGCTAGCAGGAGCTTCTTCAAGGCCTTAAGAAGAGAAACACAGGAACAGATTTACATTATCAACTGCTGTTGCTGGCAGCAGCCATGACTTTGGTGTGCTCAGAGAAACCGGAGAAACTTAGTGCCAAAAGATGCAGCTGTAACGGGAGAATCGGATACCCCCATGTGCATCAAGTAAATGTCATACTCAGGCATAATGCCAAGACTGATTTTCAGTACCACTAATGACTATTTCACTAAGTAGTTAATTAGGGAACCACAGGAAAAGGAACTCTTGAGGTGGCCCTGGCCAGCACTGAAGATTCAGTTCTTCGTGTCTGATCAACTTTGGCCCACGGATGCCTGCACGTTTAAGTTCAAGATCCATCTTGGATTAAAAAATAAAAGTGAGAGACTTTTTGCAATCAAGAACATCTTGAACTAAGTTCCAAGAATCCCCACACACCTCGGAAGCGCGGTCAGAAAGAGCAAGCTTCCTTGCAGATGGTTACATAAAGACACTACACTGGGGCTTCAAGAAGATGCAGTTGTTCCCCAAATAAAAGCACCGTGCACTACTCCGTCAGGCTGACTGCAGGGGTGGTACCAAACAGCCAAAATACTTTGAGGAACAGCTTGCAAAAGTTGCAACATCTAATGATAAATCCTTTATCAAAAGTGTCCCAGGTAGTAGCTTGCTAGAGCGTCCACAGGGACAGTGGATGATCAAGGTAGAAAAGGAGCTTTCACAGAAGATAAGGCCACTACAAAAAAGATTTTTTTTTCTTTTTAGTTGGAAGGTTTCAGCGCTAGAAGTCTTCCCCCCCCATCCCCTGCCCAAAACAGCAGGAGCTAGTGGCCTTGGAAGACCTTGAAGTGCCAGTTGAGGAGGTTATAGCAAAGGTAGAAAGCACTGATAGTGCCAAATCACAAGCAAGTATTCTGTCGAGACTTTTAAATTAATTCAAAGAAAAGAACTGAACTTTTATATCATTTGTATAATATCTGACTTTCACCCCATGTTCAATCTTGCAAGGGAGTTTTTAAGCTGACCTTTCTGTAAGGGCATAAATATAACCTCCTAATTACCGTTGACAAGGAAACACCTCTTGAAAATGTTTTGCTATGTGCACGAAGAAAAGAAATGCATTAAATGAAAAAGGCACAAGACTCTCACCATGTAACTCGCAAAGGTCTTCATTATGGAATAGTTACAGCTACTAGGATTTTCCAAGTAGGCTAACGAAGTCAGGTATGCAAATCCCTCCTAAAAGGTTAATTGGGTACCTGATAAATCCTTCATGGGCACCACTGAAAAAATCTTGTATTCATCACGGGTGGACCGGCTTATCAATTCCAATGCTACCGCTTTTGTGACAAAACTGAAAGAGTCTACCGAGGTACAGAGCTGGACCCCGATAGATCAGATTCCTCTGCCCTACTCTCACTCATCCAAGTGTTTCCGCTCCCTAAAATAGTTTGGGTGAATCATCCAGTACAACACTTCTCTCCCCACTAAGTACAGACTGGCTCTAGCGACCTGGTTTAGCACGGAGGCTTAACCGGAGCTACGCAGAAGTTTGGCTGGGAGTTCTCTCACCCACGTCCCTGATCAACACCTTCAATCTCAGCAGAGCAATGTGGTCCCAAAGGGTCAGGTGTCAGCTCCTTCGCTCCAATTTTGGTCCTGCCGGCTGCAACTGCAGTCACATCCCGCACCTCTCCTCTTTGTCAAGTGGCTTTAAAAACACAAGTTGCCATTGAAACGGCACAAAATTATAGCTACCACTGCCAATGTAACATAAATTAACTGCATTAACTCAGACTGTATTATAAACAGCTACATACTGTGGCAATCAGGTTATATTAACAAGAAGATATTTAATTAGCTTACTCAGAGCTGTGAAGATAAATTCACATCTACAATTCCCATCGCACCACCTGACCTGCAAACAGAGCCAGTCCCCTAGAGCACCCCACTCCAGGGAGGCTGCGAGAGGTGAAAGCGGAGGGGAACTACCTGTGAGGATCCATCTCAGAGGATGCAGCCGTGTACCTTCTTTCTTGTTTTGAACTCAAACCGTTGCTTTGAAGTTCGCCTGTACTGGATACAAGCACATTTACCTTCTCTTGTATTTTGATACTAGTGTGCCTTACAATCCTGGACGTTTGGCCCCACAAATGTGAATTTTGGGAACTAGTCTTCTATGATGTGAGTTCCCTGAGCTACCCATAACTTGACCCTAAGTTTTTAAGTGATACAGCTAATAGCGAGAAATACTCGTCCCCACCTTCTGAACTTACAAATTGCCAAAGAGAGCAGGATGGCCACACTCCTCTCACATGCACAAGGACGCCGCTCTCAATTAGAATTTATTTCTCAGTAAAATACATAAAAGCAAAGTTACTTCGATAAAATACTTTCTGGTCTCTAAAAGGTTGGAAGGCAGTTTAAATCCTTACGATGCAAGTGCACTTGAACTCAGTCCTTTCCGTTCGACTCTGATCTATTTGCTTTTTTGCATTTCCCATAGGACATGCCACTACAATTTTCCCTTGATGTCTGCCATTTCTGAAAGCCCAGAGGAAATTATAAGAATAGCCTAATACAAATGAAAAATGAAGCAATCAATAGGCACTAAAATGGAAAACTGCATACATGTATATTACATTAACTACACAGAAATACATCTTGCAGGAGACTTTACAGTAATTGTTGCAAAAATAAATCACATCTAAAAAGTGCATATTAATGTTATGGGAAATAATGTTGCTTTTAATGTAATTTTTACTGATGGCTCACTAATTTATTTTTGACTATGCTATAATTAGTAGCCTTTGCAACAATTTAGGTTAAAAAAAATAAAATGAGAGGCTATGTAGGTCAACACTAACATTGTTTATGATTTTAAAAAGGAAAACAAATCCTGAGGGATTCTGAAGGCTGCTTTCCCAAATTTGCAGATTCCCAGCTATGCAAACCCTTAATTATGAGATGAAGTCAGAACTGGACACGTTAATTAGTATTTCAGTTAGGTATTGAGAAACAAGGGGGAAACTCCAAGACAGTCTCAACATTTACTGAATGCCTTTTTGAGCAATTCTTAACTGAGTGTTTTCTGTAGACACTGCTTTGACAGTACCACAAGAAGTGACAAATAATGGAGCACAAGAAGATGGGGGTTAGGTAGAGATGGCCATCTCTCTTATTTTTTGCTAAACAGAGGCATAAATCTGTCTATTTATCCCAGGGCTCGTATCCTCAGTTAACATAACTCAAGAGAAAGCTGCCGTTGGTCCATGAAGGGAAGGAGCTGCTCTTCCCTCATTAGCACAGAGAGACACATCCCGCTTTTTCCAGCCGCAGCTCATTTGCGTGGCTACAGCCTTTAAACAGGAGCTTCGCCCCAAGACGATTCTCAGAGAGAGACGTACTCATACAACAGACTTTATTAGCAATATACTCTGCTGCCTTCAGTCAAAAATACGACTGCCTAATTTGTACTTTTAACCATAGCCAAAAGTGACAGTTTGAAGCATTACTGTAAACACATGAACGCTCTTCACTAATGAAGTAATAGATTTTTTTTAAGTTTCTATACAGGTATATTATGCTAACGTCAGATAGAAATGCATCGTTATGAATAATATTAAGCTCTATTCACTTGATATGTTCTCAAATAGGATATAATAATCTCTCAAGCTTCCCCTAATCTATATATCCTCTTAAGAAGGAGATTAATTTTCATGCTCATTCATAAGCAAGTCACAGAGCCTATGTAACGAACGTTATCCAAATACATGCAAAGAATCTCTCATTTTTAACCCAGGAAGCATCCTCTCCAGAGGCCAAAGAGCCCCTTGTGGACAAGGAAAAAAAAAAGTTTAACTTCCTTAGCTATGCTTCCTAAAACACTTCTCTTGACAGACTCAAGAATAGGAATATGGTGTATTATAATAAGTTATTACACACACTGCGGATACATGTCATTGAAGTTTCTCCTTTGGGACTAAAAAGCAAGCAAAAAAAAAAAGTGTTGTGAACTTCTTCCTCTTCAATAGCACACAAACAGCAGTAAATTGGTCCTGCTGCGTGTCTGTGTAATATTAAAGTATTTCAATAGATTACATTAGGGGGTCATTAGACTTTCTCTATCCCTGAAGTCAGAAGGAAACAACTGCTGGTAACAGCACAGTCATTTCTCTTCAACTCTTCAAAGCTTGCCCCCCTTTACAGCCTAACGTAACTGTAGGTATCTCGTTACAGAACGTGGGGCTTTTTAGCACGCGTTTGTCCTCGTCCTTTTACTTGCCCGCATGTGAGGATCTCTGTTTGGGAGAGCTCTGACACGGAGCACGCCAGAAGGGCTCCCGCTTCCATCACTGGGAGGTTTGTTTTAGGAGGTGCTGCTCAGGTAAGAGTCAGACGCAGGTGGATTTAGATTCAGGCAGCCTCCCTGGCCCTACCTGCTTTCTGAGCTCCCCGGTCCCCACGTGTTTGCTCGGCCCTTCTCAGCGCAGTGCTGCGAACAACTGTATCAAAAGCAAACAGGCAGATAAAGGCCACTTCGAAGAGACCTGATCACGTATCGCAGAAATGCGACACGCAACCACCTTGCGTGTGGCTGTAGGAACAAAGATAGGCACTCCTGCATTCTCAGCAATCTAAAAGCAGATAAAGGAATACAGATGTTAGCCTTCTTATTTAATTTACTACGGGGAAGTGTTCAAATGTTACTGTAGTGACTGTGGTACCAAAAAATCCTATTCAGAAATTAAAGAATACTATCTCCCTCAGCGTTCACAGCCATTATGTTTACTTTGTTCCATTCACTCTTGAACAGATGTTGGAGCTGGAGGCTCGCAGCCAGTTTCTTAGTTTTAACCAATACATTTGATAGGCTTCGGCATGGACTTCTAAAACCAGCAGCCTCTCTAATCCAGTGTGGAAAGCCCTCTTTGTTTTTTAACAGAAAAACTAATACTTGGTCTTCCAGCTAGCAAGATCCCTCATTTAAAAAGGAAAGCAGAGTTAGCAATATGCTCTCTAGCATTTTTCCAATATTCTGTCATGAATATTTAAATAACATTTTTCGACTTAAGGATATTTTCTAGTTTCCCCACTTTTAGAAACTTTGTGGCAGGAAATAATTTTATCGTCTAGTATTAAAACATAGTATCAGGCAATACGGTCATACCGATTGTTCATTGAACACCCTGTCTAGAAACTAAAGCTATTTAATTGCCTAGTAACTCCTCTCTTTTACTATCATGATGAATTCAGTTTGTCAAGAGAGATTAAACTCATGAATCCTATTAAACTTACCGCAGACGTGTTTTAATTTCAGCACACATCTTCTGGCTGGAATGCAGACTGCAGCCGGTCCGAGGCTAAATGGAAAGGCAAAGGTGTTTTCTTGTAAGGACTCACCGGTCCCACCGTGTGCTGCAGGGGGCTCCAGGGCTGGGCGTTTGAAGTGTAACCCAAAGGAGAAGAGCGGCGGAGCCCCTCGGCGCAGGGGCTCATTCCAGGCTAGGAAAGCCATGACCAGCAGCACAACAATAATCCTGCTGGTTGCTTTATGTAGTTCTGCCCCAGCACGGCCTCCTCTCCCCAGCATTTTCAAAAAATCCCTAGGCAAGATCCTACTACTGAGCATCAACGTGGAAGCCCAGGATTCGCACAAGGAACAAGGAAAAGGAATGGAAAGGGACAAATTCAGCAGCGCCGCTTGAGGGCCGGTATGGCAATAGGGCTGGGGCTGAACTCGGAAGCAGTGAAGAACTGAACGTTTTCTCTCCATCACCCACCCTGCAAAGATTCAGGTAGACCCACGTTCTTTCTGGGTCACCTAAGGAATCGCAAGCTCAGGATTTTTCAGTTTCTTGGACTGAAAAAACCTTGCTGCTGCTAAAGGTATCACTGATCAGGAATAATGCAGTTGCAAAATGGGTCATTTGCTTCTTTTCTTGAGCATTTTTGAAAGGGAGACATTGATGCAGATATAAGCTTTCAAAGTTTTCCCACTAGAAAATGCCAGGTTTCCATTGATGTTGTTTACTAACAAAACCTGAACTGAAACTGCTTATCCTCAGTAAGAGAAACAAAGCTGGAAAACATTACGAATCGGGTTGGAAAAGCAAAATGGAAGTAAAGAAATCCAGAGAGCAAGGATTTCTGAAGTGAAGGGGAAATCCTTCAAAAAAAGCAAAATCTGACATCCCTGAGAAGATAGCACGTGGTAAAACTGTGCTTTCAGAATAATGCTCCAAGTCGTACCTTCTTGCTGCATCACTCACCACAGAGCCAGGACTCCTTTCTTGCTGAACAGGTACAACCCAGGCATGCAGATGACTCTCCAATTCCCGCAGATCTGCCTTCATATTACACCGCATTCTTACCACTCCTGTAACATAAGGAGATAGGGAAAATGAAGTACTGCCCTCAACCGTTGTCCGACAAGCAGTGGCTATTTCTTGGCCTCCATTTACAAGTCTACAGCCATTACGGAACAATAGCTTTCTTCATTTCAGGAGTGGTTGGGAACATTTAGCCTCTTTTGTAGCAAGGTCATTTTCTTTGGGCAAGTACAATAGAATTAGCACCCACTCTGCTTTTTCAAACAGTAAAAAACTGTTTTGTAGGGATCTTACAAGCTGCTGAAAGGTGCAAGAGGAAGCAATGGCGACTGTTTGAGCAGGGATTTGCCTGCTCCTTTACCTGCTCACAGCCCTGCAAGAAAATAGTATGATCTGTCACCTCCATTACTACCCTCTACCAAGTGCAAAGTCAATTGACAAAGACCTCTCCAGTTCTTGATATTATTCTAGCCCAGAACTTCAATTTACTAGAGGCTTCCTTCGAGTAAAGTTAGGAGAAGAGCAAACACAAATTTTACACTAATAATAGCAATTACAACAAAGAATCTGTTCTTTGACATTATGGCAGAGAACTTGTTGACTTGTGTCAATACAACAAGGTACCTTCTAAGGTACACGAGAGGTGGTAGTGCTAATGCTGGAAAACCAAAACCTGAACCATTCAGTACAACTACTATCAGTTTGCACTTCTACACATCCCAGAGCGTTTCACAGCACATAATTTCATTTCTCCAACTGTGCCTGGTTTTCAGAAGAGACATGGACATCTGTGTGTAATTGTGGTTACAAAAAATGTCAAAAACTGCATTAAGTTCCTACCCAAGGACTCAAATACAGCCTGCTGGGTTTTGGAAGTCTCTTTCTATAAGTTTCCTCAAGGTCCACCTCTGAATAGACACGGGAGGCTCCTCCTTGTTACAGAGAGAGGGAAACTAAAGGCCCCGGGAAGTGAAAGCATGTGCTGAGAAGCCACAGCAGAGCAGTCTATGAGCCCGTGTCCGCAGATTCCTTGGTTTTGGTCACCTGACCAGTAAGACGTGACACTTTCTCCACCAGAAGTTTTCACATAAATCCGAGCAAAGGGAGGCTAAAAAGACACAGAGGGGGAGGAGGAAGGAAATGCACTTCTCTGTCATGTACTTTCCCATGGTTTGCTTGTAGAAGAACATTCACATTGCACGTTTATCACCTTCCACTCTCCTCCTTCACTTGTCATACTAAGTGGAAAATTGCTGTTTTACCTCTATGTTAATTGTTACCTGTTATCGCTTGCCTTGATTCTTTTCTTTTTGTCCTCCCCTTAAGAAAGAGGAAAGAATGGTGCAGGACGGTATATATGTGCTTTGGGTGAGGGAAGAGGACCAAGGAAGTGCTGCCTTCTGAACAACTTAATGCAAATTAAGTTAGCAAATCATAACAGCCAGAAGCCTCTCAGAAAACAGTCTTGCATATGATGCAACCACCTCTGTGCAAAAATCATCTCTGCTGCTGAAGCTCTGTGCAGGTACCAAGTTTTAATGTTTCCACAGAATTGGAAACACCCACTGTCCTCATGATTCATTTTGTGAGAAGATCCCTGTGTCCGAGGAGTTGCACTAGCTAACTCGCCATTCCAGATGGATTCATCCTTTAACCCAAACAACAGGAAACGAGAGAAGACTCTGTACCAGTCATCTCAGCTCGTAGCAACAGACCTGCACCCAAAGCCTGACGGAGTTACACAAGAGGCAGCCTTTCCAACAGCGTGTTTTCCTTTGATGTACAAGTGATCCATCTCTCTGACCAACCCTTTACACCGCAGCCAAGTCAGCAGGACCACAGGAAGCAGGGAAGGTTTGAACCTTAACCCCAGTCTGTCTTCTCCAAGCAGGACGACCTGAAGCTTTGCACAGGTCAAAGATGGATCTGTAGAGCTTCGCATCTTTTCATGCAGGGAAGGAAAACCGGGAGATGAAAGACATACATTTCTTCTTTCTTGCTGTTTATGTGTTCTCACATACAAACCTCACCCTCCAGAGGTCTTTCAAGATCAGATGCTCCCACTTCCAAGAAAGCTCTCAGCTTTGAGAACACGGTCGCAGTTCACAGGGCTGTTTTTCTTCTTACTCCTGTAGGCAGGCTCACTCTCTCTAGGTGGTAAATTATTCATTCTACATGTTCTCAATCTAGGCCCTGGCATCGCCTAGGCTGTTTAATGCTGCAAAAATCAATATATTCTGAAAGCTACGGTAGTCTGTGGGAAGCTGTAGAATTTTGAATCCCTTCTCTAGCTACGTAGCTTACCCATTTTTTGCTGTTTTATAATTAAAAGTAATTTCCGAACAACAGCACACTATTTCAGAGCACAACAGCCTGCAGGAACCCTTGAGGTATGTTGTAGCTAGTCTATTTAACACTGTAAAGCCAAATAGTTATTAATGTTTCATTTGCTAATAATGTCTAGCTGTTACAGGTGTATCCAAACCAAAACATCAAATCAACTATGTTTCCACAGTTTTGAAAACAATGATAAATGCTTGCTAACACTCTTAATGACTGGCACTCTCCAGCTGAAAGACAGTGAAAACCTCTCTTCTCCCGGAGTTAAGTTTTAAGAGTAAGTTGTTTTGCCCAGTTTCATTGTGACTGCACGCGTACTGCGAGGTAAGTATTTGTAGGATCTAGGCTTTCCATGAATAACTTAAATCTTCAGTCTCTGCAAGGTATTGTATGGACCTGCGATACTTTCTCTGAACAAGGAATACCGGAAGTTCATCTGTACATTCAGATTGAAGACTATATGCATTTTTTTGGGAATCACAAGGTTAATAAACCCAATTAGATTTAAAAATTTGGCAATAGATTACCCACACAATACCCTGTCACACCATCTAGTACTTCATTGTGGCCTAGTTTAAACCAACTGTTGTTCCTAGGCACAGAGCAAAAGGCAAGGACAAAAGCCAATGCTAATAAGCCAGCCTCCACCTCATCGCCAGTAAAGCCCTGGGTTGCTTCATTGAATCTGAATTCTGTCCCCTTACAAAGGCCAGTCACAGCATTGACTCTTTCCCATGACCACACAGGAGCGAGTGTTCCCTTTCCAGGCTGGATAGAAGCTCTTTTAGTATTTAAGGGACGGGAAGGAATGAAATTATGTGCTACTCGGTTCCGTGCCCTGCTACTGCCCGAGATTGATTAACAACAAATTCAATTTCATGCTAATCATCCTGAGTCCTTGCTATATGTAGTAGGAACGAGTCCTACTGTGCCTCAAGTGCTGCAAAAGCCACCTTCTTTCAGCAATTGCTGCAGCATTATTCATTGCAAGACTCCCCTCCTCCCCGGCAGTCTCCTCCTCACCGCCACTGCTGTGCTCAGACACAGGTACTCCGACCTACCTGCAGCCAGAGGACAGAGTAAATCCCCCCACTGCAACGGATCTCGTACAAAGGATGGATAAACCACCATCAGGAAGAGTCCACCTCTTTTTCATACACAGAGACAGACTGGTTGAATGCCTAAATTCTGGAAAAGCAGAATCCAGGGACATCCTCCTTGGCAACAAGCACAGTAGAGGCAGGCATCGGGAAATCTCTATCAGCTAACTTAAACCTCAGAACAAACAGGGGTTATTTTAATTTGGACAGTGGTGGGTACCTGAGTTTATTGCAAAACAAGCATTACATCAGCTGAGTGTCCACAACCCACTGCAAGAACTTTGGTTTCTTCACTGCACGGAGTATATATGGGAGAAGGGGGGCAACGCATGGGGTAGAAGAGATCTGAAGTTCAACCGGGCTGAAGCTGGATGTCAAAAATAGTTTAAAAAGCAAGCATGGCACCCTCCACGGCTGGTTACGCACGGGTCTACGGACAGTTGTGAAGCTACTGGGAAGCTGAGAGGCGTGGAGTGAGTATTCTTATTCACAGCTCTTATTAGGCCCGGGAAGGGAGGAAGAGAAGTGAGCAGAACGATACAGCGCATGGCAGGTTGCAGCTGCTAGTCACTAGCCAAGCAGAACCTGCCTCCCCTGCAGCCAGTAGCTGTTCTGTGTCTCCCCTCCTCAAAGGTGCTTGCAGGTGGTTCACCCTTTCCCTTGCCTGCAGCCCGCATTGTGAGACTCAGGGGTTTGCAAGAGGGAACAGCACCATCCAGCTCCTAACCACAAAATAACTCGCTCTGCCTCAGCTTTGAGGATGCTTCTCTTTGCTGCTTTGTGCTGGAGAGGGACCGCGCGCCCCAGCCCTGAGGGATGCCTGGATCTGCCTGCGTTTCCGTGGAGCAGAAGCTGCCCCTCGGCATCAGCTCTCCGAGGGGACTGTAGACAAAGCGTAGGGCTTCTATATGGCTGGCACTCGATGTTCACTCCGCAAACCTTGCTGTTTTGAGACTTCAGCCTTAGCCGAGGAAAAACCTGGAATAACTCCATAGCTTTCTGCAAGTCATCTCTAACTTGAGGTACTTTTAGACTATCAGTCTCTCTGGTTATTCAAATTGTTTCTCTGGGAAGAAATTAAAATGTGTGATAACTCCTTTTGCACAGGCAAAAGCATCAAAAAGTTATGAGCGTGATTCATTTTAACATGATACTAAACAAAGGCATTTGCTTCAGAGACAGCTGGTAAAAGGAAAACACTCCCAACAGGTCCCGGCGGTGGCTTTGTGCAGTGCCACCAGGCTTCTTATGAGATGGCCTAATCAACATGAGAGTCTTTAAAATCGTATTTGTCAGACTGCACCAGCCCAGTCATCTCCTGCTCTGGTTTTGCCCTGCCTGCCCCTGTGTAGCCAGGTGAATAGCAAAAAAAACGTTTCTTCAGTGATGTATTCAATAACTATCATAAAATTAATCAGATAAATTATTCAAGACGTTATTTGCCAACTTTTGCTGCTCACACGGCAAGAATGAAATTGAGCTCCTGAGAATGTAACGCTCAAAAAGGTTGTGCCTACAAGTCAGCTTTGCTGACTCTTAAGCAGACTATTATTTAGCGATCCCCACACCCAAATAGCTCCCACTGCCCAGAGAAAGGCCAGTACAAGAGACAAAATAGAGGTTTGCTCTCCAGCATCAAAATGGGGAAAAAAATACATATATTTATCTTAAAGGTCGGCTCAGTCATTGAACAGTTGCCTAGCAACATTTCCTAGCAACACCACTGCAGAAAAACCACAGCGAGCACTCTCCTACAAGTCAATTAGAAATGGTAATTTGTATGGGAAGATCCCACCGTCCGCTCCAATTAGAAACAATGCTTCTTTCCTCATTGCCATTCTTTTTTATTGGAAGCTTTGTAAATTTATCCCTTGTTCCATTTTGCTCTGCCTTCCGTCACTCTCCTTTCCAGGTAACAAAACTTTACATCAGCAGCAAGTCAACTGTATTAAGAGCAACACCTAAAAATATAATACAACCCATTCATCTTCATTTCCAAATCAATGATCGGTTTCTTTTCTTCTGCAAAAGAAGCTCAAGAGACACAGCTGGCTCTTCAGTGCTCTTCAGATCTGGAGATACTTTCAAAGGAAGACTCCTACAGCAAGCTGTAATTCCGGCACTAGAAGTTGCATTGTGCTTCCCAAAGTTCACACGGCTGTAGCTGGGTAACTTCTCTTCACGTCCTGAAGCATAATACAATTAAGGAATGTGGTATTGCACCAGTAAACTACTACACTTTTCTGTGTCATAGAGCCTGTAAGCAACAGAAATGGATAAGAGCGGTTTGTTTCTTAAAAAAAAAGTAATTAAAGTGCTTGGTAATTTTGTGTCATTTATCGCAATGTGTTCTGAAATGAGATTTGAGAACTAAAAAGCCAGGCAAATCCTTGAGATGGGAATGATCACCTATTTAAAGCCTTTCACACTTGAATCTGTCAATCTCAGCAATGAAATTAAATGAAGAGAAAGAGGAAAGAAGAAAGTGATCCTGTGTGGGCTGGTGACTGATCGAGGTTTAAACAGTCTCATTTACTGATCTCTCCAATATACAGTAATGACAAAAAATAGATTTCCTGCTGTCAAATGACCATAATTTTCCAGTTGTTTACTCTCTCCAGAGCAAAAAAAAAAGCTATCTCCTACTTAATTGCTTGCAAAAACTATTATATGCTTTCATTAGCGTTTGTCCTACTCACTCCCTCCTTTATATAGATTGCCAGTAATTTGCAGGAGATGTCTCCCTCAAAGTTTGAGGAAGATGAGCTCCAACTCAGCGCTTACAGACCTCACCCATAACCTACTCACATTCCCAACAGGCTGCAAACTCACAAAAACTTAAGGAATCAGAGAAGTCCCTTCAGAGTCTCAGGCCCTGGAAGCTGTTTTCCCAAGTACTGCTCTCCAAAAGCAACCAGCACTGCTGACCCACACGAGGCCTGGGATGCCCCCTCTACTGAAGCACCAGGCAACGCAAGGTACAGCCATTGCTCCAAATCCTCTTTGGGAAAAGAGAGGGAAAAAAGTTGAAGGTCGGGACCAGCACATACCTTGAAAGAGCTGCATGAAGCCATTGACACTTTGCAAAGCCGCAAGTCCTGGAACACCAGGCAAGGGGGCAGGAAGAGAAGGTTGCCTCATCTGGCCCCTTGCCTTGGACAGGGTCAGCTGCAGCCCACCATATTCCTAAGAGGTGTTTTCCCAGTCTCACCGCAGGAACCAGCAGCGAGGAAGATGCTGCTGCCTCCAAAGACAAATCAGTTCGAGTACCTCATTAACTCAGCCATTCACAGCAAAGCTTTGCCACATTTGAAGTCCTTTGACTTCACTCCAGACTCTCTTAAAAAAAATAAAAATATCTAATTCTTTCAAAAGAATTCACATGGCCCGTAGGACATCCGCCGAAACTATTCACAAGGGAATTTCTGCTTTTCCCAGCTTCCAAATTGCAACCTGTCTCTTCCCCTTCTGACAGAGGTTGGGCTGCTGCTTGGGGCTATTTTCTGGCCATCCTCCTACAAAAGACACCCTCAATTATCAACACTTCCAACAAGGCAGGGCTGCTTTACGGTGGCTAACAGAGCTGGGAGAACATGGCAGGCACGTCTGGAAGGATCCAACTTCACGTGGAGAAGTGATAATGCAGCTTTAGCATCATCAGCTTTATAGACGCTATTAAGAGAAAGCTTATTAGTCTGTCAAGCCTACGTGGTGAATCCACAGCCCTCCAGCTGACTACAGCTAACTACTTATTTCATAAAGCCCACAGCAAAATTATTCAACATAAGGGGTAAAAGCTACAAGTGTGTGTTTTAATGTACAGCTTGTCAAAATTATTTGAAAGATCTACATAGCCTTTAGCAAGGAAAAGGTTCCCCACACTTGCCTGAGAGCAACATATTTGCTAATAAGGCAGTATAATCAAAAAGCAGACCTTCCTCCACAGCAAACACATTTTGATGCTCTGATTTATGTGACAGTATCCCGCGTCAACTGGAGCTGGGAGATGGAGCTGCCTACACCTTCCCTTTAAAGCCAACACAGTAAAAATACCCAAAGAGCATTGAATCTCCAGAGCTGGCTCAGAAGAAACCAAACCAAAGCAGGTTAAATTCTGCAACAAAACCATAAATGCACCAAGAGTGACAGATTAAAACAAAAGGGGCTGAAACAAGCATCGCCATTCCACGGTGAACATGCGAAGAGGGAGGCAGGGATAAACCAAGGGGCTCCTCTCTGCCCATGGCCTTCTCCGCCTCTCTGAGAGCCAGTGCTGCGTACCCCGAGGCTGGGCTGAGCCCTGCTCCTCGTTCTCCTCCCTGTCCCCCCACACGCTGCTTCTGGGGTGCTTGCCCCGCGCCTCCGTCTCTTCCCAGCGGAGAATCCCCCTCACACAGGATCAACCCAGGGACGAACGGGGGCAGAGAGGGACCTCGCTCTCTTTTGCCAAAGCACGGCTTTTAAAAAAAAAATCAAGCAAACCATGAAGAGTGACCAAGCAAACCACATTCCCCAGCCAGAACTGCCGACACTCCCTGGACATGGATCCAGACTCCCAAAAGTTAAATGTAGCGGAGCGGTTAGAAGCTACTCTTCCAATGCCACGATTTGGGATTATGTAAATTCTGAGTTAAGAGCACAGGGAGCAATTCGTAGCCTTTTACCGAAACTGCAGTACTGAAACTGTGTTTGCTCATCCCTCAAAAGGCCAGAGAAGACTTTTACAAAAGAAATGAAAAGGTAAGATTTGAAAGGCAATTTTAGAATTTAAATGAGAAAGTAGTGATTATGCCTTCAGCCCTTCACGACAGATAGAAGGGCTTTGTTATAAACGTTAGGCTGGAACCAGCCCAATTCAACTATAAGGAAAAAATAGAAAGGAGAAAAAACAAAACAAACAACTTCTCTGCATTACAAACATTGTCATGCTAACGGCGCAGAGATGCGAGAAGCCCTCCCTCGCAGGAACGGGAGGGCAAGCGAATAGGTCACTGGAGAGCCCCATTTAATCCTGAAAAATTTCAAAGCACCCTGAAAGGATCCTGGAGGGTAATACACGAGCAAGATGAAAGACATTATGGTCTGTGCATCCCAAATTCCTTTATGTTCTTCAGACTCACTCAGCCATGGCAAGCACCAACTGCTCTGCTTCTCAGTGGAGTTAGCTGCTCCAGCCCGACCCCGCCGCAGTCCCAGCGACTCAGAAATTCAGCTTTATTCATGCTCATTTGACACGGCTGAACTGGAGTAAGAGGACAGAGGGAAGACAAGCGGAGAGCTCCGCCAGGCCACAGCCCAAGAGGAGCATTGGGTTCCCCCCCAGCACCCCACACCTTCACCAGCTCGACCTGCAGGTTCCCAGAGTCCCCACAGGCACGGGCTACCCCAGCTCCTGCAGCAGAAGGCACTCCATTCTGATGGCTTTGTGGTAGCTCAAAGCAAGAGGAATCCTCCCTGCGCCCAGCAGGGGGGAAAAAAAGTACAGAATAAAATGCAAGCTCAAAGTCTGCCTTTGTTACAAAGAGAAAAAATGCATTTGAAGAATATTGGGGAGCAATTATAAAGTAAGTCCGGCTCACTGATGAAATCTGACAGCCTCTGGGCAAAACCTGCAAGCTTTCCTGGAGCCACCTACCCTGAGTATCTCCTCCGTTCTCCCTTTAAGTTCTCCTTGTACTGAGAAACCCAAGCGCCTAAATGGTTATTTATGGAATACTAATAGCCACAGTTTGCAATTGAAATGAAGACACACTGCAGCAGAAACCATGCAGACAATCCTTTCTGTAAGCCAGAGAGTAGAGATGGGATGCAAGCTGCTACATGTCCACGAGCGTAGCTGTGGCTGCAAACCCCCAATGCTTATCTCATCACACTGCCACTATGGAAAGAAGTTTGTCTCATGGATAACCTACAAACTAACTCCCAGCTAACTTTCCCAAAGCTTCCACGCTCAACACAAGTCCGCTGGTCATTACAGCATCACAGAAATTTAAGGGTTGGCAGGGACCTCTAGAGATCATCTGGTCCAACCCCCCTGCCAGAGCAGGGCCACCTACAGCAGGGGGCACAGGATGGCGTCCAGGCGGGTTGGGAATGTCTCCAGAGTGGGAGACTCCACCACCTCTCTGGGCAGCCTGTGCCAGGGCTCTGCCACCCTCAAAGGAAAGAAGTTCCCCCTCACATTCAGATGGAACTTCCTATATTCAAGTTTATACCCATTGCCCCTTGTCCCGTCACTGGGCACCACTGACAAAAGCCTGGCCCCCTCCTCCTGGCCCCCTCCCTTTAAGGATTTGTAAACATTGATGAGATGGACACACACAAGGTAAGTCACTGGCCAAATCTTTACTGACAATAGACATTTCATACCATCACCTTGACTGACAGTCAAAGGAAGGCAGGAGGGGAATGCGCAAAGCCAAGGTGCAGATTCGTCCAGTAGACTTGCAACTTCACCGAAGAGTGCCATGGGAGGTGGATAGAATGTGTCCCTGCTATGGATCAAGAGATTTCCGTTTCTAAAAATAGTTGTTTTGTTAAAGAAGACTGCACATTTGTCAAGTCCTTTCTTGCCAGAGGAACTGCAAGTTCTTTGCAGAAAACAGTCTCGCACACCAGCGCATACAGGAAGACGTAAAACAGAATTGTAAAAGAAACTCGTTTTCTTTAGCAGATTTTTTTGTTCACCAGCAGGTATTTTCACAAGAGGCTACATCCATGTCTTCCTCAAGAGCGAAGAAACAGTTTAGTACTGGAGAGAGGGAAATCTGAATGCACTTGCAATCGATTCTCTGAAACTTCAGTAGCTTAGTACTAAATGAGCGCAACTCTAACTGCCTGCGTTTCCAAACGATGTAAGGATTTTATTTAGGAGTGGAGTGGCTCGCTCACTCTCACTTTCCCTGTCCATTCTTTGTGAAGCATAGAAAGATAAAAGCAGGGAGTAGAGACCTCCTGGTTTCAGGTGGAGCGATACTTCCGCTTGCTCCAACTCCCTTCTTTAGGCAGTTTGACTTCCACTAGAAGAACAGCACCTATCAGATGAGCAGACACACAGGATTTGGGGACTCCCGTGCCTCTCGCCCAAGGCTGCACACAACTCTTCCTGCAAGCCAGGGCAGCAAACAGGAGCTTGGCACGTCACTCCCCGCTCTCCCAGCGAGCTGAGAGGGAGCACAATCTTCTGCGGCTCAGAGTCAGCATCTGCCAACTTGCGCATTTTTCCTCACAGAAAGGACAACAAGGGGAAGAAGTTTTCCAGGTAACCTTTTTTTGCCTCCTCTGATGGCAGCCTCATTACCTGTCAGGGCTCAGCCTGCTTCAGTCAGTATCTTCCCAGAAATGACTGGTGAGCAGAAGGTAAGGCTAAGGCGAGTTGAAGTCCCCTCTGAAATTTCACAACATTGAAATGCAAAATCATCTGTAGGAATACAGATCAGCTGTAAAAGTGGCAAAGATCTAAGAAGATGTTTGGGAAGCCTGAAGTAGCAGACACAGCTACCCAAAGATGAAAAGCATTCGGGAGGTGACACAGCAGCATACTGATAACTCCCTGGAAAGAACTGCTGCTCTGAAAGACATGGAGAAACCAGATTTCCAAATGGAAAAATCTCAAGGTGTTCAAGTACACCTACACCAGAGCCATCCAGATGTTTCAAGCCACACGCAAGGGCTGGAAGAAAATCCAAAATCTGTTCACACAGCTTTATAGTGCAAAGGACCAGCTTTGCATCACTGGAAGTGCTTAACAATGTGCTAATTATGCTGTCCCACACCAGTTTGTAGTGGGAGACAGGAGAGAAGACCCACGCTCCACTGTTCAGAGCATCATGCACCACCAGCACCCATTCCTGAGAGCTTGAGTGGAAAGCTTGGTAACTGATTCTGCTGGGAATGCCTTTCCCCCACCCCCCAAGGGAAAGCAAGCCTCTTTGCAACCTTATTGCCTCTCACAATTGAGCCACTGCCTGTAGCAGCCTTTCCTACCAAAGGCAGCAGGAACGCTCAGCCAGAGGCTTCAGCAGGAGTGTAGGTGGCCACGGGTCAGGATTTTGCTAACAGTTATTCAAGGCTTCTCGCACACATTCACACCACCCAAATATTTGCCTAAAAGGCAAGGCAGGAAAAATGGCACATTGAACTGTGATGCACTGGCAAATGGTCTTGAGCAATAAAAAAAAGCAACCCCCAAAACAGAGGTAGGTGCATGGCTATCTGCCAGACAAGAAGCCACTTTCATCTGCCCTGCTTTGGAAGTGGTAAATAGGCGGAAGGTAACTGCAGACACTTAGGCACCACTGCAACAGGCTTGGGTCCTTCAGCACTGTAACACCAGAAGCTTCATTTAGGATCACAGGGCACCTTATCTGTAGCTCTTGCTATTGTGCAATTGCTATGGTACCCCTAAGCAGAGAAAAAGGCAGTA
Source organism: Chionis minor (assembly GCA_013398295.1). NCBI lineage: Eukaryota > Metazoa > Chordata > Aves > Charadriiformes > Chionidae > Chionis > Chionis minor. The sequence continues at coordinate 49,005 of VZSF01010198.1, read as the reverse complement.
TGAGTGAGTGTAATGAACATATTTCTTCCCTAAACTACCTGCTTGGAATACCTCAAGAGTGGCATAAAGCACAGGTCAAGAAGTCCACGTGGTTATTGCATTCAAGGGATGAGACCTGAAAGGCTCCAAGGATGAGAAATTGCGCTGACCACAAACTGATCTTAAAACAGATACCAGGATCAAGAGAAAAGGATGGGCACAGTCTTCAAAGGACAGTCATTTTTCATTGCCTATCAGCAACAGTTCAATTATAGCACATGGTGTCCCTGTGTGCTATAATTATACTTTCAGCTGTGCTCACAGGCAAGTATTTCTCAAAACTAGTTTCCATTCAAGTGGAAGCGACTAACTCCCTGCTACACACGCTGCAAGCCAGACATGGCACTGGACGGGCACGTCTAGGTCATGCTGCAAGGGCATGGAACCACGTGAGCTTGAAGGTACCTTCCAACGCAAACCATTCTATGATCTTCTAAATCAAATGAATTAAAAGCATAAAACTATATACAGTCGCATGCACACCTTGAACAGTTCTTTTGGTGTTAGCCTTGAGGCAAGGCCTGGATCTAATGGCAATCACTTTACACATTAGAGCACTCGGGTAGCCCAGACACATTATTAGTCTGTGAACATGAAAGATTATTTTGTATTTCTGAAAAAGCAGTGGGGGAAAGGCCTGGGGCAAAGCCTGGCAAGCACGCACAGAGCACAGAGATGGAGGCTGCAGGTTAGTCTATTAACAAATGCTAAGCACCTCTGCACCATGGCAGGGAAAACAGATGAAGAACCAGAATACCCATCCCAGTATGCTTTGTCCCGATGAAAACAAACAGCCACAAACAGCTGCTTTTTCTTTCCAAGACAGGCCAACAGATCTGCAAATCCTTTAAAACCAAAAGGCAACCCGTGCTGTTAAATGTCCCTTTACCACCCTTCTGGCTGCAGGAGCTCCACAATTGCCACCTGCTTCCCAAACAACCCAAGTGCTCCAGAAAAGAATGAAAAAATAGACCGATTTATACAAAGAAACAGAGCATCCAGCAAGCGACAGGACAGATCTTTAACCCTGGTGCTCACATTAAGTTTCAGTGATTTTATGCAAGGACAAGTTGTCCCTGACCTACCGTGCTTGCACCCAAAAAAAAAAAAATGCTTGGTTTAAACTGTATTGCGCTCTTCCTACAGACCCTTTGCTGCATTGCTCCCTTGCTGCCTCCCCACTGCCAGACTTTGCAATACTTGGCACTCCCTGGCTTTTTTGGCGGTCTTTGAAGCTCAGGATTTCACTAATTCATTTCCATGCTTTATTTCTTCTCAGAAATCCTTCGTGAGGCCTGCTCAGTCTTGGGAAGAAATACTGCGCTAGTGTGCGCCTTTTATAACGAGGAGCTGAAGCGTGAAATGGGAGAAAGGTTGAGCATACGTATACTCACACTATAGCATAAACGAGTTGGAGAATAGAGCTCACACAAGAGATAGGGAACAGCTTCCCGGCCTAGGAGCAGCTTTCCATTCAGGAAGATGAAAATTGATTTCTCCGCTCTGGTTCAATTAATTACCATAGCCATCCCCATGTGATTAAGAAGAGTAGATGCCTTAGACCAACAGATTTTCCACCAGGAGCTCCGACAGTAAGCGGGGCTGGAGGCTGCCATTCATACCAGTGCAGTGCCATAGCCAGGTCGGCTTCCACTGGGCTCCATCATCCCTAGAGTTCACATTTTCCTTCACCTTCAGGGAGCTCACAAAGAACTTTCCTACACGTCTCACCAGCAAGCCGTACTTCAAGGTGACCAACAAAATCCAGGATGTCACCATCCATAAGTGCCTGCTGCCTTGTCACCACCTCTTGGGGCTCTCTTCCCTGCTCCCGTTACAACAAGTGCGTTGGCAGCCAGGATATCTTTTATTATGCCCTGCGACCACGATGCCATTTCTCCAGAGCAACGACTCCGAGCGCACAGGAGCCTTCTCTTGTGCGGGAACAACACTGGTTTCTGCAGCCAGGTGGCACGGCCTCGGGAACGAGTCGAGCCAGCTTGTGACTCAGTTCAATCAAACCCAAAAATAATATTCTGCATCTATCCTCCACAGATTTCCTAACAAGGCTTCCAACCCTTGAATTACAAACCGTGTGCCGATTCCCTGCCTTTAAATTATTAGGCCAGGATACGTACAAGTTTCTACTACAACAAACAGACTCTAAGATTCTCAAAGCTGAGTATTCTATGCATTTGAATTGGGACCAGTTGAGTCAAATTGATTTTTTTTTTTAATGCATTTATCCTCTATAGGGACTCTTTTTTTTCTTAAACGCTGATTTGCTGAAACTGTGCCTATCCAATACTCATTACTGAAACGCATGGAAAGCTGCCAAAAGAAGCGATATCTTCTGGACTAAACAAGGGATTTATTACTGAGAAACCACAGCACAGGGTAAAAAATCCATCACAAACTTATTGATTTAAACTGATTGTAAGTAATCACACACAATTTATATTAAGTGAAACATACTGCCATCTAATTTAGAGTAAGTGAATTGAATGCTACTGCTCTGAATTCTGTTTAAAAGCAAACTCTAATTGATATCCAAATAGAAATAATTGAAGCTTTCAGAAAACACGAATAAAATATTCCTCCGTTAGCTCTGTTTATTATGTATTGATAGGTCATTTTTACCTATTTAAAAATAGTTACTGTAATTATAGCATTATATTTCAGTAGAGATTTATAAGTAAGCCTGAGGGCAAGCTAAATAGAATTGGACAAGTACTGCGCCTACAGTGTGGAGAAAAGAATTTGATATGCAGGATGCAGTTTAAATGACTTCAACTCACTCTTAATATAGACGCCTCAAACTTTGCCTACTTTCCACCCAAAATATGACAAAATAAAGTCATGCATTTTACTAAAACATGCTTCTCTCACTTCCAGAGGAAGCATCTTTGGATGAAATTGTATTATATGGCACAAGCTATCACTGCGGCACCACGTCTTGCCTCCAAGATCCCATTCAGGGAATTGTACTTGTCAGTCTCCTCTGACATCTCACATAATTGGATCCCAATCCTCAGCAGTATTAGTCAGCCCTATAGCCAATTTTATTTCTAAATAAACATTTCAAGGTATTTGCTGTCCTTTTAAACCATCAATGTGTAAACGCTGCCAGGAATAAAAAAAAAGATCTTGTTCAGAATGATCTCTCTTACCCTCAGAAATTTGGCTATTAATATTTAAGAATGTAAGAACATACTACTTTATCAGTAAATAAGACCGCTGACTCATAACAGGAGCACAGAGCGTGCCACCACTTTGAGTATTCGGTTGGCTTCACAGAGCAGAAACCCATCTCAAACTGCCCCTCAATGAAACGCCTTCTCAGATCACATTTAGTTAGAAACTGACAGGCAGTTTCTCAACAGGAGCACTTACATGCCAGATCACGACACGATCGACTTACAAGGTTCACCGGAAACATCTCAACTGTCCTTCCCACTGCAGGTTGGGGTCAGGCAGCTCCTCATTAGCTGCCTGTTTGCAGGAAGGTGCATTTCAAGCCGTACGTGAAGTTAAAAATATAAATAAAGCGTTCAGATGGCCTTCTGACAACTTGAAAATTTTATTTTTAAAATAATGCTCTAACATATGTTGCACTCATGAGTTTGAGCCTAATCCTGCCACGAGCTGCATGTAAGTGGAACAGTTGTCCATAACTAGCCTCATTACCATTCAATTAAGTCCCTTTGCAGTACGCATTGCAGGACTGGGCCCTTAGGAATAGGTTATGTTTCTGGAGCTTATTAAATAGCTGGATATCTTCAACAAGGCAACAGCTCAAATCATAATTTACTCTTATTTGCCTGGTTAGTACTAGCCACCTGTTGGCTGTTACTTTTGCACAACTCAACACTTCCATTTATATAAACTTTCCCCATTTTTATCATAACCTGGCTCTTAACACCAATCCCCTGATTAAACACTGCAGAAGGCTCTCTGCTTTTCCGCTCGTCTGAAGTGCAGTAATACTCAACTGTCATGGACAAGGCTCAATTATACCAGAGGACATCCGTGCCCCTCAGGTAACTGCCAAGTAGGACTTAAATTCTAGAGAAGCTACTATGAGAAGAAAAAAACTAATTTGCAAGTTCAGGCTTTTTTAGAACAAAGCTACCTACTACAAAGCAGAGACTTCCTTCTGTCCAGCAGGATGAACGTTGCCAGGCCGTAATGAGCCGGTCTGCGCACAATTCGGAAACACTGCACTGACATTTGCACCCATTCATTGGAAGCAGGTGGCTGAGCTGGTGTGATGGTCTTGCTTGCACTGCAAAGTATTTATTCCATAAAACAAAATAATAGTGTGTTATAGAGTATTTCAACTTGGAAGGATAAGGATCATCAAGTCCAACACCCTGCTCCTTGCAGGACTACCTAAAACTAATCCCTACAAACACAAGGGTCATCCAGACATGCTGTGAACTCCCACAGGCTTGGTACCATGACCACTTGCCTGGAGAGTCTGTCCCAGGGACCAGCCACCCTCTCAGTGAGGAACCTTTCCCTGATGTCCAACCTAAACTTCCTCTTACACAGCTTCACTCCATTTCCTCGTGTCCTGTTGCTGGTCACCAGAGAGAGGAGATCAGCAGCTTCCGCCCCTTGAGGAAGTTGTAGACTGCGATGAGGTCCCTCCTCAGCCTTCTCTTCTCCAGGCTGAACAAACCAAGTGACCTCAGCTGCTCCTTGTAAGTCTTGCCCTAAATTGGTTTACACTCCCACTGCACAAGCCTTGCACTGCTGTTTGGAGAGAAAGAGCCAAAGATTGGCAAAACATTAGTTTGCGGTTCCTGAGCTAGCCGCAGCCCAGCGCTAAGCCTCCCAAAACTCACACACTGGCAGCTACTGCACTGTTCGTAAAAAAAGTGTGAGCAATTGGCCAGTTAGAATAATACGTAATCCTTTCTCTGAGGGGCAAATGTATTTCTTTATTAATAAACACAAGTAAAACTTCAGTCAGAGATAAACTGTCACAAGGGAAGGAAGTGAAAAAGGTTTCTTTTGTCAAGGAACAGCTAAGGTTGAGCAGACACAACTAGCAATTTTTCTGCCACGTGTCTCCCTCCCCGCTCATTCTCAGCAGTTTAGCTATTTCCACCCAGTCTCTGAAGCACATACTAGAAAAGCGACAGACAAACTAGTGAAAAACAAGAAGGGAAAGGTTCAGCAGATCAAATGCAGAAAGACAACTCAGGCACGATCTCTGAATAGGAAATAGTGACATGCACAATTTGAAAATCGGCTCTTGGCACCAAAAGCTGCTCGCAGGAGGACTGGTTCCCAGCAGAGCTCTACAGGTTACAGTCGTGGTCAGTAGGAAACAAGGGCCAGGCAGGAGCTCTCATGGCAAAGCAGCCGCAGTAGCACAGCCTCCTCCTTTGCAATCTAGCTCTGATGCGGGAGCTAGAGCTCCTCAGAAAACTTGCATCAAAGACATCCTAAAAACAGGGGTTTGTTGTTTTGACTAGCCCGTTTCCTCAGACTTGAATCATTGTAGAGCACACCACAGAAAACACGGTATTTCCCCGAGACAAAATGGTTTCATCTGCGGTACACCAGTAACACCACCAAATTACCTAATACAACTACAGCTAATGACATGTTTCCCCACAACCAAAAGCAAAGGCGCACAGTCCTTTAGCTTCAATTTTAAAAGGCTGTTCTTTAAAAGCCATCTGTCATTTGTGTTGCACTGCAGGAGTCTGACACTTTGCTTTTCAGTATTAAAGTAACTCCACTGCTAACGATTTCAACAATCCAGCACCAGAGGATGACAGCAGTACTGACACCATGCAAGAGTATAAGGGACATGAAATGAGAAGTGCTACAAAATGAAGTTTAGACATGCTTAAGCAGCTGAAGCAGCAGCTAATATTTGCATTCTTTCTAGACCAAAAACAAGCAGTGTTAAAGGACAAGCTACCCTACGCACCCACATCCCATTATTCCCAACGGCTCTAAGAGAGGCCACTGCTCTCCTGCCTCATGGGGCATGTTGCCCCACAGGACGAAGCTGAAGTCAGACAGCAAACATAACCAAACCAGAAATGCAGCATTTACCCTTACTCCTGATGAAAACCACATTTTTCCAAGCATCAGGGATTAGCCATTTTTTTGTGGCAATAGACAGAGGGCATCCCCACCTCATCTCTCTCAGGCCTATCCTAAAGCCCCATCCACAAGCTCCAGCCTCTTCCAAACACGGTATCCTCTTAAACACTTGGGCCAAGGCTTCAAAAAAGCCAGCTCGTGCACCATTCAGCTCAACCACCACCCCAACCCATTCAAAGCTCCCCAAATCTTGCTCCTCCATTTATAACAGGGCTTCCCTGCGCTCACTGCTTCGGCAGCTTGTGTCCCCAAAGGCACAGCTCCAGCCCTCTGGATGCAAAAGGACTTTGCCAACCCCTGACCTCCAGGCTGCATGGAAATCCTCAGCAATCACCCCCAAAATCCCACTGGCAAACCTGTCCACAGGGGGTTGAAACTACCCCCAGGTGTACACATATGAACCCCGATTGCATGGGCTGGAGGAAGGAGAGGGCACAGGCTCAGCCAACTGGGAGTGCTCCCAGACCCATTTCACTGCGCTCCTTCCTTTCTGTTCCTGCCTGCGCTGCGGCTGGGTCAAGCATTCCACACGGCTCTCAGGGAAACAAGACCCTGGGGAAAAGGAGGTGGTAGGAAGTGAATTTAGAAAATGCTTTAAAGGAGGAAAACTAAAGTTACTGCTAGAAGTTGTCTACAGCCTACACAAGAGTTGAGAAGTTGGAAGAGGCGTTGCAGATAGGAGTTACCTTTACCCAAGGAACACTTCTCTAACACAGAAAAGCATCACAAAGGTTTCCCTTCCCAAAGCTGCCATGAAACAGACTTATGGCAGCACCTCAGAGCACTCATCAGGTCTCTATCTATTAGATGCAAAGGAAATAAAAAGCCAAGCTTTCAAGATGAAGCACTGTGTGGCTTTAGCTGCATGGATGCAAAAGGCCACAAGGAAGCAAAGAACAGCAAGCGATCCAAGCACAGCCAAAAGCCAGCACCCTCACCTAGAACTCGCCAGCCTACAGGGACGGCCATCGAACAGATCACAGCAGCAGAGAGGCCGGCCCAAGACAAGCTTTGCAAGAACAGGATTAAAAACTCCAATGCACAACAGTCTCTCTATAGATTACTTTGCCTCCATTTCTTTTCCTGCAGGAGGTATGGCACTGCCCAGTCTCTGAAAGGAGCAAGCACAGACCCCAGCTAATTTTTTCTTCTTTTTTTTCCTTTTAAATAACTTCCCTGATGCAGTCCGCAGGGAGATTTGGAGGCCCTGAATCCCCACCAACACAAGCAAAAGACAGCAAAATACCACAAGATGTTTGTTGTACTAAGTTGTGGTTTTAGCCTCGGGAGGATTTCTTTAAAGAATGAACTAAAATTGAGGTCAACGTAATGTCAAATAGCACCAAAAAAAAAATCCCCTCACAATCATAGCTTCCTGCGGTATCCCTGTGACAGCATCTGCACACACGCTGTGTTTACAGCCTGTTACTTTCTGACAGTTGTCCTCTCCTTGCTTACGCTACAGCTTTGGATCTGAGAAGTAAAATGTTGATACTGAAGACAAAAGAGAGATTCATCTGTGTGATGAGAGTAGTGAGCTGGCGTAGAAGCTGTCAAACCAAGGATATGTCTTACAACTGCCATAGCATAATGAAAATATTCTTTAAAACTCCATGACAACTGCAAAGTGAGACAGAAAATGAAACTGCCTACACCTGGAGCCTGTACTCTGTGTGCGAGCACATCAGCCTCTGCTCTGGGCTGTACAGCCAGTCTGAGTGGGGGCAAGTCCTATTTCCAAAATGCTGAATCAACAGCAAAAAGGGGCACGCAGACCATTTTGCTTCCCATTTCCCCTGTGCCAAAAGAAGTCATTATTGCAGTGCTGTTTTGGATGAGACAGGAGAACTGCCAGGATGCCAAGTGCAAGTAGCTCCTTGCAAAGAATCAGCCTTGGACACCTTCTCCCTTCCACGGCGCACAAAGCTTCGGCGGGGGCAGGCTGGATGGAGCCTCACACACCTTCAGAGCCACGAAAAGACAAGCAAAGGCAGGTTAGGTAGGAGGAAGCCTCAGCAGCTTTGAGGAGAAGGTGGGGAAGAGCACTGTACGGCCCAGCACACAGCCCAGCTTTTAGAGAATGCAGTCCACACCATGAACGTGCTTTTCCAGGAATCAAAATAAAGATGCACACGAAGCTAAAAATTCTGCAGAGTCCGTATGTGCTTAAACTTGCACGTCTGACCGTCAAAACCCAAAAGACTTTCTTTACAGAGAGGATCAACACAGGTTCTGTTTTGCCACAATTCCTGGAAAGCTGCTGATAATTTCAGTGAATCAGACTCTACCTCATTGCAAATATTTCTTGACTCTAGGAAAGCTTAAGATTTATATGCTTTAGACACCTAGGCAGAGATTTTTCACGGGTCACCAGGGAATTTGGATGTTAGCTCTTTCCAGAATTTTGAACATTGAAGAGTAAGCACAGGCAAGCAAATATTTGAGGTATTTAACCTCCCCCGAAGGTACCAAAGCTAAGCACCCAAGTGACTAACCACTTGCAAAAAACACAAGCCTCAGACTTTGGAAGGTCATTTATGTCAGCATCTAGCAGCTATTAAGAGATACGTGAGCATTATCCAACACCTTTGCCTTAGTTTTTCAGTGCTTATGAAGCCAGCAAGGCACACCGGGCCTGCAGGGCAGAGCATGATTAGCTTCAGGGCTTTTAATCACTGTTGTGATTTTATACAAAGCCTAAGGGCAAAGGTGAGGGAGGAGGGGCATTTAGTAAGGCTGTTTTGAGACCAGAGAAAATATGAGATTACAGTTTAGAGTGTAAGACTGGTATTATCAAATCAATGCTGTACAATAAATATAGTAAGTACATTAATCCATATAGGTGAGTGGAGCGAGATGAACGCGGGGGATATTAGTGAAACAGGAAGACTGCAAGAGGCTAAAATTAAACATACCCAAAAGACAGGGGCAATAAAAACAATATTCTAAGCCAACAGCATTTTGGTGACTATGTGCAGTTTAAAAACTTAACCTGAGCACATACATCGTCTCAGCATTTTGGAGTTTGTATCTCAGACAGAGAGTGAGCAGGGACAAAAGTGCAAGTTCTTCTACAAGTGAAAACACAACAATGGTAAAATTCTGCAGGTGAAGCTTGTTAAGCTGTTTGCTAAATACCACTGCACTGTAACACACGGAAAAGAAAGAAAACTATCATTGTAAAGATCTAGCTGCTTGCAGAAGCTTATTAACTTGTACCACAGCCCACATGTCCTCAGTGAATACTCAAACAGCGAGATCTAGCAAGGAACTATGAAAATAATGGGGAAGAGGCGGCGGCCAGACTAAGAAAAGAGCTGGCAGCCAAGGCAGAAGTAGTGTTTTAGACAGTTACCAACATTTAAAACTGAGAACTAGGCTAACATTATATCAGTCTGCAGGTACCTGTTCGCACTGTGCGGTGAGTCAACCAACAGCCATTATACACGCAAGAGAAACAGGAAAGCTAAGCATTAATTTCAACTAGGCATTCCAGTTAAAGGGAAACTTCTCTCCCTGAATGTTTAAGGGGAAGCTAATGAAGACTGACTTATGCATGCGTTTATTAAAATTTTCTCAGCACCGAGCATTTCAGCTTTTAAGTTTCGTGTGCAGCTTGAAAGCGAGGCAGAAGCCAAACCGTTAGGAAGAACACCATCTCTTTGGAGGATTAGGAATTAAGTTAACTGCACATTAGAGATAAAATGGTGGAGTGCTTGTCTTTATTCTTAATAATAAACCATAAGGCATTGAGCTACACAGCACGATTAACTTCTTTCAACTTCTCGCTGTTACTGCTGAGACAGCAACATGGTAGTCTCACAGAAACATTAAAAAATACAGAGCGATTAAGTTAAAATTAAGCGAATTTAGGGCAGGCAAAAAATTGCTACATTGCAACCCAGAAGAGATAAGTCTTTTGTTCATGTAAAGAGCAGCCTGAGCACTAGTAGCATTAGCACGAATTCCTCAAAACCAAAAGTCATTTTGAACTGACTGGCTCTGGTGCTTTACACATTATTCAGCATGGCTTCTCTCCTCCCTAACTCATGTTCACCTGGCTACTCGGTCTCTACGATAACACCGCTGCTGACACTGCCCACACCAAGCTGGGAGAAAGAACAGACCTGGGAAACCTCAGCTGAGGCCTCATCCCCTCCTCCCTTACCAGGTCCATGCAGTCTTGAGCTTTATTTTTCTTTCACTAGGTTCCCCATTTATAAAACTCTTCTTACAAACATCATGACCAGAAAAACTCCAAAAAAACCACAACCAAAAAACCATTTAGGTCTGCAAGATACAGAGCTACTAAGCAAAGAGGGCTCATTTTGATCATTAGACAATCAGCCCAACCCATCGTACAAGACACCAGCAAACCCCAAGACTCACCAAGACTCCGCTCTCCGCAAGACGGACAAAATTCCACCTTCAATATGTAACTACAAGTCTTCAACTGTTCTCTATGGTTCAAGGAGTTGCTAAGTTTATTCACCTCTACCCTGACCTGCATTAGGACAGCTGAAGTAAGAGAAGGAACAGAGCAGAGCTCCCGGCCTCCTCTTCCTCCAAGCTTTAGCTGCAGCTGTAGCCTACAAACACAAAGCAAACACTTACATGCCTTCTGCCATACCATCACCTCCCACCTGTGGGAGAAGCTCACCTGAAAGGTAGGCAAAGCTATTGGTTTGAGTATCCATCAAATTCCACCTTGAAGTGCTTCTTTACTGCCTGAAAAAGCTGGATGACACTTAAACCACTGAAAAAACTCTGTCACCGAAGCCCACCCTGTTGAGGCAAAGCTGTATCCTTGTCTTTGCACAGTTTTGGTTGTTTCCTGCCTGGTTAGTGAGCCACCTTGTCCTGCGTTACACAGTCTTGCACAGGTGACTCTAACACAAGACTAAGCAAATGTGAGCAAACAGCCCCACAGCTGAAGTCATCAGGGCACAGGATGCAGCAGCCACTCGGAGGTGAAGCACCCTCCTGGTGCAGTTGGCAGCCATTCCCCTTCAGGTCTTATTTCTGCAGTTCTGTGAGGTCCTAAGCAAAGCATCAAAGCCCTTTAAACTAGATGTGCTGTGTTACCTGTGGAAGACATGCCTCAGCCAGGTACGCAAAGCTCAGCGAGTAGCTGGAGTTTTGCGGTAGCTTTAGGCATTACAACTCAGCTGCAAACGGGGCTCAGTACTTTATGCCCACATTCAGTCTGCCCGGCGGTGCCCGGAGGTGTTTGCCACCTGAGCATGCAAGGCAGAATTAGAGTTGCTGAAGATTTTCCACAAAAATACCAGAAAAAGGCAATAAACCAAAATGAAAATGCTTCCTGGAAATGTACTAGCTTTCAACAACAGCGGTGAGTTTCCCCGAATATTCTCCTAGCAGGCTGCAGGGATTTCACAACATCACAGGCAGAGCAGACACAAAAACTACCTGAAAGGGCTTTTGGTTTAACCACTACAGGATCAGCAGCTACAGGAAATTTGTGTCTACCAAAGTTGGCAACACTCTCAAATTTGTGGTCTGTGCACGCTTCAGGGAAAATACAAACATAAGCCTTTGCTCAGATTTCAGAATGAAAATACCTTCCTTAGTAACTACTTTGGCTTCCTCTGGACTGATAATGTGTCAGTATTTTGGGAACCTGAAAGTCTGGCTACTGCAAAGACCCAGTTCCTGACTTAGCAGCCCTGGGAAACTTGGCTTGCTCTGGAACACACACAGCAAAACTGGGAGCCACAGAGAGCTGAACTCCGCTTCCTGAAGCTGGTACGGTCCCAGCTCTCTGTTTGTGCTGTTGGCAAACAATCTCAGGCCGTGGCTGTGCTGGGGCTTTAGAAAGCATTACTTCATTTTAGGTAGAACATTTCAAAATGACATTTCCTGTTTTGTCTTTTAAAGTTATCAGGAGAGTTTAATTCTCCACACAGACGAGTGACTTTTTCTGTTTATTGGTTTCATAAATCTACAGGATGGAGATATAATACAATGTCAATATACATGGAGAAGTTTGGAAAATTAGGCTTATTTTGATATTGGGTAAACTACGTAAGCCTGCGAGTCTCTGACTGAACTGAAAAGACAAAACAGAACTCTGCAGCTCCAAACTGGTGCCATTGCCAGATAGCCTGTTCCACGTTTGGAATGAAAACGCAACAGTTTTCCCGAGTGAATCAAAATAGGCGATTTTGTCATAATTTTTCCAGTAACATCTCTAATAAATTTCTTCGTACCTGTGGCAAATTTAAGAACTCCTGGGATTTCTCTGATGCTCAGCAGCAGTTTATTATCGTCTTCAATTGGTCTTCAGCTACCTCTAGGAAGAAAAGATTCACAAGGAACATCAGCCCTTTAAACTGTCTTTGCACCACTTACACGTTCAGAAATTCACATAAACCCCACATGATTTTGGAACTGAGTATTCCAGTACGTACAAACCATTGCCATTCATTTCCTTTCCTGTTCATCTCCCCATTAGGGACAATCTTCTGTCCTTTCCTGAATAGCATAAATATCCTCATAAAACATCCTCTCCCAGGCTAATGTTAAAGCCCTGTTTTTATACCCATCAGATACTTTTACAGGCTACTAACTCCATATTTGCTAATGCTTAAGCCATCCAAAGAATCTGTCAGAACTTCCAGAAGACAGCCACATGCCAAAAAGAAAAGATAACAGCAAACTGATCTCCCTTTATAAGAGCCAAACCCCAAATCTAGTATTCTAGATAAAAGAAAATCCTACACTCTTACATTTAACCATCACATTTTGGCTTTTGTACCCTCTAATACATGTATTTGCGAGAGTCTTTTTCCTGTCTTGATGAGTTAAGTGTGCAATGATAGTCTTTCACTGCAATTTCACTGATGGGATGTGTTTAAAACGAAAATCAAAAGCATGAAAACACCGACAAGTCTAGTGCTGCAGAGCTGTCTTCTTATTTTTCAGTTGGATTCCCAGGTTTAGCAAAGTGCTTAGCTCACACACCGAAACGCTGCAGGCAGTCATATGCAAGGTATTTTGGAAGTGGAAGTCAAAGACACTCATGATTTAGCCTCTCAGCGACAGGCAGATCCAGATCTGCACATTTGGGTAGAGCTGTTGAAGGTACATGAACAAAAACCAAGGTCCAGTTTGACCCCGCAGTAGTCTAGATACCAGAATTTCACAGAAACTCATGTAAACAATCAATGTGGGAGAGATCCAACTACTCTAGGGTTGATTTACTGCCGATAGGCTGTTGTCCGTTTTATCAAGCACTCTTGGTGCCATGCAGAACAAAGTTTACTAAGTCAAAGCTGCGGAGACAGGGAAAAAGTTCTCTTGACTCCAAATAAATGGAATTTAGAACTAGCAGCGATATAAAGCCATTGCAGTCGCTACAGAATAATTCTTAAAATCGTATGCCCACTTTGACTGTAATCCCTCCAAATTCAAGTCAACCTAAAGATAAAACTAAATAATCTGCCAGAACAGACTTACTGCATTGCTAATGGGTATTAGAAAATATGACTGGGGAAAAAAAAAACACCAAACCAAAACATCGTGATGAAACCTCTCATATAGAATTTCTAATAGTAGATCTAGAAGCTCCTTACAGGAGCAAAGGGCTGGAAGAGAGTCATATCACAGAGAAGGAAACAGAGGCACAGATTCTCAAGATGACTTTCTTAAGACTCCCCAGCAGGCTAGAAGAGGAATCAAACCTGAAGCCTCTAGTACTTTGCTTTGAAACACAATTTTAAAACACGCAGTCATCTGAAGAAACACGCTATAGAAAATACAGTCGATTTACCTCCACACAGCTGGAGCGAGAACAGATTTTACCTCTAATTCCACATCATGTGGCTGTATCCCTATGTTACCAGAGCTCACGAGTCACACCATCACACTGAACACACATGACACTGGAGTGCACACAATTTCCCGTTCAAAAATCCTTCTGAAGGTCCTGCTTTTTATACCCAGGGTGGAGGGTACAGCCCATCCTGGTACAGAAATGGGGTGACCCCTGCAGACAAGATGTCTGACACCCCCTATCCTGCCATCCTGACAGGCTGCCCCAGCTGGTGAGGGCTTGCCAGGATGCTATTTGAAAAAAACAAACTTCTCCTGCTCAAACTTGTCTAACGAAACTCAATTTGGACAAAAAAAAAAAAAAAAAAGACATCAACGTGCGGCTCTTGTTCCCCAGCGTCCTGCCTTCTTAATTGGCGATAAAAGTGGGAAATTAAGCAGGCTATTAGGGAAGAGGCAACAAGTTGAACATGGCTGACAAACATCTGAAAAAAGGGAGAAGAGCTGTTAGGGGTTTCTTTCCCCTCCCTAAACAGGTTTGTGGGGGGGTTTTCCCCCCCACTTTCTTTGATTCTTACCGTTAACCAGCTTCATGTGGTGCCGCAGACCACCATGGCAGTGACCTTCCCCGGGCACCCCCCAGGGACAGACCCCGAGGCATATTATATTTCTCAAGGTGCCTTTATCAAAACAGCTCCCCACCTAGACTTATCTTACGGCCTTGCAGGTCTCAGACCAGAAGCGGCGGCGGCCACCGAGATACGTGGCGAGGGACAGCCCCGGGGGGCACCGGCCACCGCCTCGCCGCGGCCCGGCCCAGGAGCTGCGGGAGGAACCGCGTGGGGCTTAAAAAGAAGCCAAACCGGTAAATAGCCCCAAAAAAAGGTCAATCATGGGGGCTTCAGCCGCGGCTGTGCGCTTCCAGCCAGGCCGGGCCGGCGTCTCCCTCTAGCGTCTGAAGGCGCCCGGCAGCGCCGCCGCCATGTCCGCGCGGGTTTCTCTCTCCCACAGTGCCCTCTGCAGCCCGATCCCCGGCCCTGCCGGCACCGATTCAAACTTACAGGTGGCGGAAATAAAAATGGGGCGGCCAGAGGGGTCCTGCCGGTCAGCACGGGCTGGGCGGAGCAGACGCACGGCCATTTCCCGCACAGCAACGCCTCAGCACCGGCCTGGCCGCCTCAGCACCGACACAGGGCCCCTTCCCCGCATCTGACAGGAATCTTGCGTTTTTCTCACAAAACGGTGCCGACTTCAAGGCGGCATGAGGTCACACTAAAGACGATGAACCACTTTCTGCAAGCGTGTGCCAGCCAGCCACATTTCTGCCCCGCGCCGGTGCGCGGTGGCGTGGTTGCACCAGTATGGCTGCCAGGGGAGCGGTGTGCTGGGCCGCGAGCAGGAGGCACCGGCGCACGCCGTTTTGCTACGTAGATGCTTCAAACGAATAGATCAGGATATTGCTGCGGTATTCAGCCATGTATTTACTGCTGCAAAGCTCCACAAGCTCTGCAAGCCACAATAATGCAGTTATGTGGAAAACAAGTCATTTGAAACCATCATGGCTATCGTTGCGTGACGCCACGGGCACCAAACCACCGCGAGGAGGGTGAAGGGACAGCGCTGGGGTGCCCCTGCCCTCCCCGGGGCACGCGGGTGCAAGCCGCCATCTCCTAACCACCGCGGAGGCGCCTCACTGCCCGGCTTGGTGACACCCGCTTCCCAGACTCCAGGGTGAGCGGAGCCGGGCAGCGGGATTTCGGCTGGGAGGAGGGAGGGCCGCCCCCTCCGAGGCAGAGCGCGGGTCTCCGCGGGCAGCGCAGCACCCCGGGGTCTCCCCTCTCGGGGCCCTGCGAGCGAGGTGAGCGTGTGACCGCCGCCTGTTCCGAGGGGACGGGGTCCTGGCGGGACACTGGCCAGGCCGTGCCCGTGGGGACGGACCATTGTGGCTGCTCTGGGGGGCTGGGGGGTGTGGGAAGGGCGATGAAGGCTCCGCCAGACCCGCTTTGGCCTGGCCGGAACGCCGCCGGGGCCACGCTTTGCTGCCTGGTCCTCAGGAACTGCACCCCGAGGCCGGCAGCCCGGAGCGCTCCTGCAGCGCCGGGGGAATTTTAGCTCTCCGCTGCCGTGGCGAAGGGGAGTAGGGTAGGAAAGGAAGAACCAAGGCCAAGTTTGCTGCTGGTGTGGAGCGGACGGCTGTAATGATTTCAAACGAGCCATTTTAACTTATCTCCTTGGAAAATTTGGCGTTCATTTTGTCCCCGTCTCCAAATGAAATCTTTCTCTTGCTTAGAGAGAGTTGCTTGCTTGGTCTTAGTCCTTGGCTACTCCTTTCAAAAGCCAGGTAACGCAAAAAGACTGATGTCCTCACTAAAGGCGGAGGCTTTGAGGAGCTGACATACACTAACTCCTATCGTACATACTATTTGCTATAAAGAAGCATCTTTTATCCCCTTAACATAAGCAATGTGCTTTGTCGCTAGACTGTAGCACCACGCAATTTAAGCCCAACTCTCCAAAATGTGATTGCCTTTATCTGGCTGAATGCGCTGGGTACGGACCACTTCTAGTCCCTCTTATTAAATGCGATAAAGGCAAGGTCACTCCTTAGTCAAGCCCGTCACTGCCTGCCACAGCACCATTGAGATTTCTGTCATTTATGCAGGGGAACAGGAGAACTCCTCACAGATCAGCCTCTCATAAAAATAATTTACAGCCACATTCACCTTGCACGAAACAGCATAGCCATGCTGTCAGCCTACACATATTTCAGTCTCCCTTTAACTACCCTCTTGTGGTATCTCTGAAGAACTACAGCCTTTTC
Organism: Chionis minor; assembly: GCA_013398295.1. Taxonomy (NCBI): domain Eukaryota; kingdom Metazoa; phylum Chordata; class Aves; order Charadriiformes; family Chionidae; genus Chionis; species Chionis minor. The sequence continues at coordinate 32,222 of VZSF01010198.1, read as the reverse complement.
TAACAGGCTAAAATAAATCCAGCTCTGCCTGGCTGTCCTAGTGTTAACTGAGACAAAACTTTCCTTTTGGAGGGCACTACAGTAGCTGGTGGTTGTTTTAGAGGTTTGGGGGTTTTTAGCAAATGAGCTCCAAATGCATCATGGTTGCCCCAAATACACGGAAGCCCTTCACAAATAGGGACCACTGAAAATCCCAGGAAGTTTATACTTGCATTTTTAGTTATCTTATAAAGAGAAAAAAAAAAAGGAAATTTAGTTTCCAAGCTTTTGATGCTAATGCAATCTCTGCTGCATAACAAAAACCCCCGAACCTCACCACTAATTCAATGGAAAGTAGTTAAGGGCTTTGAGGATGCAAAGCAGAAGATGTATTTAATCAACACATTATATATCTGACAGGTAAAGTCGCTATTTAATCAATTGATTAAGTTCTTGCTTAATTATTTTCTTGTCTTGAAACAAAGATGATTGTACTGGGGGTGGATGGCTAGGTTCCTAAGGCTAAATGCAAGGATTTCAGTAGAGAAACGTATCATAAATGCAACCAAGAAAAATGCTACACTGAGTGAGCGTCAATACTGAGCAACAGTGACAATTAAACAAGCCACGCCAGGTGGTAAAATACAGCATCTGCCCTCAATAACCAGAATGACCACAGGTCTTATCAACTCAGGTCAATACTTGAGGTACTTCAACATCAATAAATAAGTCAAGCCATTCTTTCATGGAGATCATTTTAGCAAATCTAGGACCCCAGGAAGTTGTTAACATGGGTTAAGGTTAAAAATGCTTACTGAAGACAAAAGAGCAACCCAGAAATCCGTCATCTCTTACTACCGCTGACTCTCCAATTTACCTGATTCAGGGGTTTTTGTGTTCTCGTGGTAGCTGAGGCAGTAACCTAGTTTCCCTGGGTGATTCCTGGGATGACTCAGGGAGTAGGTGGCTGGTATTGCACTGGTGACTCCGAGTTTTGCGTTTCCAGCTGCACTTTTACACTCAGTTATAAAATGAGGATAATGGTACAGTGAAGTCTGTATTACCAGACCAGCAGAGGAATCATCAAAAGCCATGATCGCAGTCTCCAGGAGAGGCCTCGGCAGAAAGCAGTGAAAAGGCCGTGTGATATTGTAGGGTGCCATCATGATTTCACACTCTGCTTCCTGCTGCATCGACCTTTCTGCCTGTAATATTGGGCCTGACACCGTGTGCGCATTTTGATGTGTATAAATAAATACGTGTGCCTCTGTACGCAGCCAAACAGTGCCCAAATGAGGAGGGGGATATTCTTTATGAGCAGGAAATGTCTTTGGGCTAAAATGATTTTAGTTGCAGGATACCTGTGGAAAAAGAAAGGTGTGTGTCCCCCCAGCCACCCAGCTGGCAGAAAGGGACTGCACTGGAAACTGTCACGGTGAGCACTTGGAGGCATTGCCAGCTCGGAACTTCTCCCTTGCCCGTGGCCGCAAGCAGTCTAAGCCCCTCCAGGTGGAGACAGGGCGCACGAAGAACAGAGTGTGCCCTTACCTACAGCTTTGTTCCTTCTTGGCTAGCAAAAATCTGCAATCTTTTATTTTTATTTATTATTTAATTTATTATAGCCGTTACCACGGCTGATTCACCGAGGCCTTCAGTTTCCACTGCTCCACTGGTCTCTCGTGCTACCAAAGACTTGTTGTATTACAGCGGCACTGAGAAACGCTCACTTGCCCCAGCAGCAAGCACAGTGCAATCCCATAGTAAGGGAGAGGCTGCGTCCCAAAGAGCTTCGTAAAGAACTGGTACTTTGGGATTGGTACTTTGCAGTGCAAAGGAAGGAAGATCTGATAAGACTGTAAAATCAGCAAGGGAGGAGGGAGTCCCACCACTCATTTGCATGTACTTCTCTGAACCAGCCAAGTTAGCGGCTAGTCACAAGAGTCACCTTCAAAAGGCAATTCAGACCGTTGAAGTTGGGATCCTGCTCCAAATCGCCTTCTGAAGCTATGGATGAGTTTGCCTCCAAAGATGGCAGCTGGAATCCAAAGCAGCAAGTTGGTTTATCTGGGCGAGACTTAACGGAGTCACCGCAGGCGTAACAGAACCCTGTATAATTTGCGTCTTTGGTCATTGTTTGAACCACAGCTCGCTCTTCCTTCTTGTCAGAAAAGCCAAATATCTCCTCTGTCAATGGAATATAATCAATGGTCTGTTACCTTGTTCCAGTGCCCCAGGTGGCTTTCAGCAGAGGTCACCTGCATGTGCGAAGCAGTAGTTAGAGTTCAAATTATCCAGAACCATGCTAAAAAAAATTACTTAACAAGGCACAGCCACAGCAAATGAAAATACTTTCAGTAAAATCCTTCCCAGCCTCCGTTTGCCTATCTGCCAGTCCAGCAAGGACTACAAATTTTCATGACCTCGTACAGGCAAAGGTAAAAAGGAACAAAAGGATACAGCGTCTATGGCTCTTGGAAAAATTTGTCTGCAGTGGTCATTGCTGCCTATAATTGATTTAACTATCATAAGCCACGAAAGAGAACATGACTGGCAAAAAGGTAAGAGAGTATCAGTAAGGCACAAATAGCAGAAAACCACGTTAGAGCTAGGTATTTAGTAAGGAAAGACAAAAAAGGTAATATGGAAGGTTAAAAGAGATGGGACAAAGCACAGCATAAAATGAGCGTTGTCTCAGGGCACGAATACTACTGCTTTCAAAGAATCACTTCCTATATTACTGCTTTAGGTGGCACCTCCCCTGGGGATGGGACGCTGCGAAGTACAAGACCAGCTGAGTATGGGAAGGTGGGAGCTTTAAAGCAAAGGCCCTGGGTGTTGCAAGCAGAGTAGCTCAGGGTTTTCCATCTCCAAATCTCTCACACCCTGCAGAGCAATACCTTTGTGACTCCTTTCATTCCTACCGGTGGTATTCGGCATGGTCTTTCAACAAACTTCCTTTCTTAAATACTCCTGATTCCAAAATGGAAGATTTAAGACAAACGTCTTGAATGGAAAACCTTGCTAAAAAGATTAAATTGTCTATACCTGCAAGCTAACACCCCTAGATCAAACTATGGAAAAGCCATGAACATTTTGAAAAAGTTAAAAAGCATTAAAAATCTTGTTTCATCTCTTCCTGTACCTTTCAGGCATATTCCTCTGAGCATCACCACTCTTACAAGACCTGACACCCGGATCTTCAAAGGCAAATAGCCACTTAAACTGTATTGAATTCAAAGGGAGTGAAATGCCTCCGGGAATGAGGGTTCATTGGCTTCCCTGGGAATTAAGGACCATCAGCAGGAATATGCTCAGCAGCTGGGAGGGCAAGGATCACAGTCTGTGCAATCGGATACCAAGTTTCTTCCCCCCCCCCCCCCCCCCCCCCCCCGAAGACACTGGCAGAGCTGTTAGCACTCCTAGGACAGTGCTTTGTGATGAGCTTGAAGACGATGCTCTCCTCAGACCCTCCCTCACGGGGCCCCTCACACTGTATCTGTGCCAGCTCGCTCCAAGTTTCCATCCTTCCACAGCCATCTCTAACTGGTTTCCTTCAGAAGCTTCGAAGTTGTTTAACGATGTGTCCAGAAGACCGAGATACGGGTTCCTCATAGAAAGAAGTAAAAAAAGCTCTTTTCGCGCACCATGCTAGTACATTCTGCACAGTGCACACAAAACTGGGTATTAAAAAAGACATAGGGCTATTCTTTTTCTCTTAGTCAGATGGTTGAAATTGAGGGATATTTCACTTTTATCAGATTTACATGGGAGTAAGAGCAGAATACAGACAGAAGTGCTACAGGGCTGAAGAGAGAAATAAACCCAAACTTGAATATATGGCTGCATACATTTAATTGCTTACCAAAACAACTGGCAATTCCTGGGGGAGAAGAACGATTTCCTAAGTCTTGCTCAAGAAAGCAAATTTCAGTGTCACAAGTTACCTCTGCCAAAGTAACTTGGATAAAGGTTTTAAAGTGTTTGCATCAAGCTTGTAAAAAAAAAATGAAATCCCCAAACTAAAAAAACCCTCCTGGAAATCATGTACCATGAGAAGCTTCCCCCTTCCCCACCCCCCAAAAAAAGGACACCATTAAAGCTGTACTATGAAGAACTTAATTTGCAAGAAATGGAACTTACTTATGCACAAATTGTGCATAGGAAGAGCTAGCCACATTCTCAGCTCATGAAAACTGCCACCGGCTTGTGTGGAACTGCAGAAATTCACCAAAGGGCTTGTATACAGCCACGTACGTAAGTATGGGACTATGCCGAAAGACCATCTCGTCAGTTAACTAAAAGCTAATTTAAGTAGGGTGTTGCTATCTCTTGAAGAATCTGGACAAGCCAAGGATCTGGTCTCCTTTTTGTTCCTTTTTGCCTGATTAATAATTTTAATTAGATGGCTTATAAAAGCTTGCCATTTCCTTTATATTTTTAACAGCTATTTCATCTGAACAAAACCCCTCTCTTGGGAAAAAAGTATTTCTTCCCCATAGCACTGATGGGGTACTCCACACAAAGAAGCACCTAGCAGTTTAGTTCACATTTTTTAATAACATGGCACAATTTACATTACACAAGTCTTCGCTGATGAGGAAACATGCTGAAGATTGAGAGCCGCTTCACTTTTCTTTTCACATAGGATCTAGAAAGGACTTTATTACATACAGGATAAACAGCAAAAAGGTTTGTATATAACAATCTCTTTACAATACTGAAAGCTACCACTACGGTTCCAGTGTACATATTCTTCAGGGTTGGGGTTTTTTTGTATTTTTCCTTTTGTTCTTAAAAAAAAAAAAAAAACACTGCACAACATCTGGAGTTCACAAAATCTGAAGCTCACAACTAAACCTTCAGTTGACTACTAAAATAGATCTCTGATCATTAGAAACAACTGTCTGTAGTTAACTTTTTTCTTTTTTCTTTTTTTTTTGCCAAAACAGGATAACAACTTCAGATAGCACTTTAATACACTAGAAGACCAATGGAACTAATTTTATTTCATACATATATTTTACAGTCCAGTAGACAAGATATTGAATTCTCTCTGATAAAGTCATATTCTCTCCAAATATTTAGACAAGAAACTTAACACATTATAAAAAAGTGTGTTATGAAAAGACAGATTTCAGAAGATCGATGCATATTTTTAAAAAGGACCGTGTTCTTCATGTTAATTCATGTCTTCTGTGATTAGGGAACAACAAGGCTGACCTGTTAACTATTCACAGACTTTATTACCAACTGAAATACAATAAATGGCATTATGAAATCTGCATCGGAGTTCATTAATTAAACTACTAATCCACAGTGAAAACATGTCCATCATTTAGAAAAGTATTAGCTTGCTTGTAGGATTTGTTCCAATGTAGCTAAAAATCACTTAACACACACAAAAAAAAAAAAAAAAAAAAAAAAAAANAAAAAAAAAAAAAAAAAAAAAAAAAAAAAAAAGAGTGTGTGTGTACAGAGAAAAATGACACACTGGCAATAAAAATAAAACCAGACATGAATGGCCGTAAGCAGATGTTCTCCCAAGAAGAAATTTGACATGTTAAGTGATGAAAGTTCTGGGAAATATCCAGCATTTGATTATGACTGTTTAACCCAGATTAACGCGACTAAAACCCAATCTGTCATGACTACAGTACCAGTGATTACAAATCGCTAACCCTGGCGCGTTCTACGGATACACGAGCTACAGCAACAGCGTCTTGTTGCAGGGGTTCAGACAGAAAACTACACTTCTAATGGGCTGCTGCTTCCTCAAAACAAGCAAGAGAAATAGGTTTTCGTTACAGATGAGCTTGTTCAGGGAAAATATGACTTTAATTATGTTGTGTGTTGAAAAGGCTCCTTTGAGTTATAAAGGCTTTTGTGAAAAGCCTTAAAATTCATTGCATAGTTGAAGGGGTTTAGCTGTCTATAACAATATATGTAACACAGCATAAGCAGACTGTGTTGATCAATATTAAGTTTGCAAATAGCACAGTTTAAGAAGTATTAATGTATTATGTTACTTAATTTTATCTATTTACATTTGTACAAAGTAAAGCTTTCATCTTACCCTTTTTGCATATATGAACCATTAACCCATGAAGCAATCTTTTTACATAAATATCTACAATTGTCTTCACTTCTGGTCTGAAAGAGCTTTGTATGGTCGACACTGGTGGTGGTTTGTTTCTAGTCAAATCGTTCAGATTGATGTCTTGTTCTTCAGTTCAAATTTTGAAATTTTTAAACTAGAAATGAAATAGAGTAGGAGACACGAGGAACATATGGACTTGGCTAAAAGATCTGGAAAATTTCAACATATAATATACAAAAAAACCATTTCAAAATCTTTGCACTCAGGTCTATACATATTGTACAGTGGGTCACATCCCCAGTCTGTATCAATGACTAGTAAGAAGGTCTTTATATTATGTTCATTTACAACGTTCTGCCCCTCTTTCTCTGGGTTTTATTTATTCTCGCTCTGCTTATCGAGCTTCGATGTCCTTGAGGGTGTGAGACGGAGGCCTCTCTCGCATCTCTGTTGACAGAGGAGTAGTCCTTCTGGGAGACCCAGGCCGAGGTCCCAGAGTAGAAATAAGAGGTGGAGGGGCACTGAGAGCTGCTGTGGGGGGAGTTTTATTGAGGATGCCGTTCTGGTGTCCCGTCGGGGGACTGACTCTGGGGTAGTGCATGCTGGGAAGTCCTGGCGTGATTAGGCTTGGGTGAGGCAGGTGCCCATCCAAGGCGGCGGGGTGAACCGAGTGCAGGCGTGCGTGTTCATAGTCCTCTCTGAGCATGTGCAACCGCTCCCTGTCATCCAAGTGGTTGCCCCTCTCGTGCTCGCGTCGAGGGTCAACAGACAGAGGGGGGTGGTGATGGTGGTGGTGATTGTAGTCGTGAGGTTCCCGATCCCTGAATGACCTGTCTGCTTCATATAATCTCGGCGTAGAAAGACGATGAAGGGGGTCATTCCTTAGCAAAAAGTCTCTGCCCAGGGGGTCTCTCCGATGAATATCTAGCTCTCTGTAAGGATCTCTTAAGGGATCTCTCATTGGATCCCAGTGGAAAGAAGGATAGGGGAAACGTTCTCCACCAGGAATTGGGCTAATTCCCATAAAAGGGGTCATCATGCGAGTCCTATCCAGGCCACTGATGCTGTTCATGTGATGTATACCTGTTACACCTACAGTCATGGGCATAGACACTAAAGGACTTGGATGGACATTAGATGTGGATATAGGCGGTGGATGATCAGATGACCTATGAGTCTGAGGTCCCTCAGGTTGAACATCATGGTCTTCCTTTCGCTCCTCCTTCACTTTGACTTCATTGCTTTTCTTCGGGTTATCGTACGCTGGCTCGTTCTTCCTCTCGGCCTCACGGTTTGAAGTACTATTAGGCCTGGTGCTCTCCACAACAGGGGGCCTAGCATAGGGTGAAGGAACCCTGGACATTTGCTTAGACTCTTCCACCACGCGGCTTTCATGGCTCAGGCCTTCTTTCTCCGAAATATAGTTGTCCTTCACCTTGTGCTCTTCAACATTAATTTCTTTCCGAGATTCGGAGTGATCCCTCTCTCGTTCTTTGGGTTTCTCTTTTTCTCGAACCTCGGGATTCAGATGGCTCCTGATCTGCTCATTTGAGCTGCGATTATGTCCGAGGGAGTTTACTGGATGGATAGGTGCTGGCGAAGGATGGCTGGAGTGTCTTTTCTCAATGCTCTCCCTAGAAGAAAAAGAAGTGTAAAAATGAAGGCATGAGAAACTCTGCAAATAAAGCATCTACTCATTGCTTTGCAGAAAGCTAGTTAACATGCACCATTAAATGCACTGTTCCTCTTGCACACCCGGAACACCAGAAGAACATCCCATCTCTAAGCTAGCCCTATTCTACTAGCTTGACGCAGGAGAAGAAGATCCCCAAAGCTGCGTTGTCAACAATCTGAGATTTCAAACACTGAAGTCCACAGAAGGCTCCCAAGGGAATCTAGCTCTAGTCTGCGTATTTCTAAGACAATGGCCTGAATTGTTCGCAAAGAAGAGACAGAAAAATAAAAACATACGCATTTCATCCAAAAAAACCTGAGGCAGTTAAAACCAAATTACGTGGTTAATGGTATTTTACCTGCTTCTTCTATTACGAACACATTTCGGAAAACAGATGACATTTTGTTCAAATGACTTTTTAAAAAATTTCTAGATCTATGTACGTTACTAATTTCTTATCTCCATTTTCTGCAGTCAGTTTACTTCTCACAGTTCAATTTACTTCTCAAAATCGAAAACAAAAACCTCTCAAGGTTGGACAATCCACTCCTCTGAGCAGGTAGGCACTTGCCTAAGTGTGCCATGAACCTCAGTGCAAGTGTTTTAGGAGAGGTGGCCACCATGAGTAGATTACGTGCCACCTTCCTCGGCAGAGAGCAGTCTACCCCACGCGCCTGTCGCTCAGGCTTGAAGCTCTCAGAACGTCACCTCGCTGGAGCCAGCTGCTCTGCAGATCACCAACCCTCTCCCACTTCTAGGGCAGAGCAAGCAGAGCAGGGACACGGCCAGTGGAGCTCCCTGCCCAGTGCTGGAAGTCTCAAAATACTGTGAATTCATCCCATCTTTCAAACCTATTTATGTTGCACAACAGATTAACGAGTTATCGTTTGGCAGTGGACAAAAACCTACACAAATGGACCCTGTACCAACTATTTTCTGGAAGCGGTGTTCACCAGGAGTTGTTACGGGCAACACTGAGTGAAAAAGCTTTCCTATTTAAAATGAATCGAATTCATAAGGTAAATCTAATTCCTCAGTTCCGATGATTTTAACCTCTCGCTGACTTCAACTGGTCTCTGAGTTGGAGTCTCTCCATAAAGACAGCTCCGTGTCGGACACCTGCTGTTTGCTGAGCATGGACATTCTGTTCCACGCGGGGGGATGGCCAACGTGCTGCTAAAGGCAAACGTGAAGGATAAGCAGTGAGGCCCTCTGAAGTCCCAAACCACCTCCAGTGCTCTTCGGGTGCTGCAGTCCCTGCTCAGCAAAGCGTAACCTGAACACGCTGGGACGAGGGCGGCAGGCTGAGACTCAGCCGGGGCAGGATGAGCAACGCTGGCTGGCTGGCTGGAGGGCAGCTGAGAGGGAGACTCTGAAGTGGACACTTGCTCCTTCACTCACACAATTTCTGCTACCTGCTTTTTTTTTAGCTGAGCTGAACTGCGTAAGATTTCTACCTGGAGGTACTTTTGGAGGGTGAAACTGCAGTGACTGCAGAAAAAAATATCTTTGAAAAGGAAACTCTCATTATTGTAACTTTACCAGGTGCATCTTTTGCTGTGTCTAGACTGAACTGTTGAAACTGTCATTTTACGGGCTGTGTCTGAGAGACCTCAGAAAGTACAGAATGGGAATGTTAGAAAACATTTGTTAAGTTGGAGCATTTGATACCAGAACTGCCTGGTCTGCACCGACTACCAATTAACTCCTTGGTATCAGGTTCTGCTTTGATTGACTGTGCCCTAAACAGTCTGGAAATCGTGGCCTGGCTCTAATTTCCCCCCTCTTGGCTTTCCACCAAAAGTTGAGGCATTTCATTTAACAGCTTCCAGATTTGAACCCAGTGAGACCAAGCCAAGGCTCTCCAACGAAGGCTCCAATGTGAACACTCCATTCTTCTACTCTGCTGGGAAAGCACTGCCTTGTGGACTCTGCAATACCTAGTCTAATTTTAATTATTCTGCTCATGGGACTAGTTCAGAGGGCACCCTTAATTGTTACTTCACTAGGAGAGCTCATTGAGTCCTGCCGATGTTTAATCAATTTCATATGTAATTGATGTATTTTAAATTACATATAAAATTTGGAGAAAATAACAGGCATTTTCTGTAACTAAGGAAAAACATATGTGCAACCAAAATAACATCCTCCTTTGCCAGTTTCGTCCTATCCAATTACACTGATGGTATTATCTCAAGAGGCTATTGATTATATAGCTCACTTAAGTGAACTACACGTAGTTCAGTGGTCAGGGAGGGAATAATTTTTTATCCTCAGATCTGTCAAGGGCTCCTTAGGTTAATAATACGGGAAAAGCTCTAAGCCTCTGTCTCCACAATGAAACTAAAGATCATGTTCTCAAATCAACTTATTACTAAGGTATGTTTTGAGGCTGTCTGCTACGCTGAAAGATACTGAGTATTTTATGCTGAGTACTTTGCCTCATTTATGTTGATAAAACAATCAACAGATTCTTGGGTTTGGTGGGGTTTTTTAGTGCTTTCGGATTATGTACACTTCAATGTCATTATTGGAATGGAATTGTTCAGTGACATCTTTTAAACAAAATACCACTGAGAAGGAACAAATCCTATTTCTCACAATAGGTATTTTTACTGATTTTTTTTTTTTTTTCTAATGCTGGGCTGGAGGAACAGAGTCCTTAAAACAAAAAACTCTACAGCTGCAAATGATGTTCCAGGAGAAAGTGGGCACCGGATAAGGCCATTGCAGAGTAACTCCCCAGCCAGCTCTGCACCTAGGGAAGGTTCACAGATTGTAGTTTCGTATCATCTAAGCTCTCTTGAGGGATTTACCTTATCCCAGTCTAGCTGGGAGGGGGCTGCAGTACACTGGCCATACGGCTCATCCAAGAAGAGTGACCACTGCCGCGTTGCACCCCACTCTGACACGGATCTTAGACACGGAAAAGCCAAGCTAAGAGGTACCTCGGAGGTGCCTTTCCACTGATAACAGAAGAAAACTAGATGAATGCTTCTGGCCAGGCAGCCCGTTTGGGGGCTGATAAAGTTAGGCCCTTGACGACAGGAGGATTTTGAGATGAAATCATACCTTCGGGCACAATTCCCAGTTCCTCCTGTTTGGGCAAATTAGCTTAGAATAGGTAACAGAGACTGGGAGCTCAGCTAGAAAGCAGGGCTACATCCTCACCCTGCTGGGTGCCACTGGAGATAAAAAGAACAGGTATGAGGGGCTCACAAACTACTCCAGCCATGAGCTACGTAGGGAGCACGTCTCCAGGAAGGGATGGATTCTCAGCATCTTCTCCTACAGCCAACAGTGTGAGCATGCTGCAAAGTAGAACTCTTCAAACCCACACAGATGGATGCACGGCAACGCCAGACTGGAAAACGTTACCGTACTCAACCGGTAGCCAAAATTGTGCAGAAGTATGAAGTATGAATGACGCTTACTTTTAAGGTCTCAAATTATTGAAAAGAAATATGTTCTGAGCTATGGTATGGAGTTCGGCAATGCCAAAGCAGCTTGCAAGGAATGTATTTCTGAAAGGGATTTTCTTCAGCAGGAACACTTCATAAGGAAACAACAAAACAGCAATGGAAATCATCACATAATTCTAAAGACTACCCGTATCATTAGTAACTAAAATGCTTTGCCATTCAAGCCAGTAAAGTTACTCACATGCTTAAGCATTTTGCAGGACAGACTCCCCAATTTGTAACAGCAATTTATTTTGAAGCATTAACACCAGACATGAAAATAATGAAGCTATGCTACCAAACAGAAAATATTCCAAATGGAAAATGTAGGTGAAAAAAATCTGTAGTTTGGCTTGCTCTTCACACTTTACAATAACATAGAAAAGCTCTTACATGTATTTTTAGAATATCTAATGTGTTAGCATAACTTCTTTTAGAAAAGGCTACTAATGCGTATATTTGGGTTAGTGACAGAGAAGTCAGAAAAGCACATCTCCTAAATACTCTTTTATGTTAAAAAATTAGAAACAAATAGCGATTATGTAGTCAAGTAATGTGCAAACTTAACAGGAAAGCCATTAAGCCACAACTGAAAAAGCTGAAATCAGCCTCTGTACATTTTTCAAGGAAGGCATGACACTTGCTGAATGGCAAATTCGTATAATTTGGTATTTCAATGTTAAGAGGAATTGTTACTGAGTTAACTGTATAATGGGAACAGTCCTGACAAAAATATATATGACCAGGTTTTACTTTTCATTAACCCTTCCCAGCCTGGACATGTTAGCACACTAGTCCATGTAAAACATTGAATAAAAACTGTGCTTGAAGGTGTGTAACAGCAGTGCATGTGTGTGTGGCTTTTTTTTGAAGGGAATTAAGGTCAATTTAATGAACTGCATGCACTGAAACGTCCTGTGGTACTGGAACATGACATACCCAGTGCATTTTACAGTGCTGCAGTTTTACAACTTTACCAGGGGTCCCTCTCTGGTCAGTCCATTTTTTAGGAGGGAGGCAGGGTTATTTGTTTTGCAGACAAGGCCCAATTTAAAGTTATTTAAGTATTCAAAGGTGCGGATACGCGTCTGATGGAATTTATAACCCTTTTTTCACCCTGTCAGGCACCTATCTACACATTAAGCCTTCAAAAGACCTATGGAAAACGTGACCCACAAGGTAACACAGCTGTGTGGGTTGGATTCTATTCTCGCTTGACGCCGCCTGAACTCTGCTCCAGCAAAGCTCCTTCTGACGAAGCGCCAGGCAAGAAGAGAAACGGATGCGGTAGGAAACACCCGAGTTAGAAACCTGCATCTCCCGTCGTGCCTCGTGTCGCAGGCAGCAATGCTGTCGGCTCTCCAGGGTGTCCCTCGACTGAAGCTCTGGTTTAACTATGTGCCAGGCTGGGAAGGGTTAAAAAGCGGAACAGAGCCCCAAGCTTTGAACTAGACAATTCTTGGAAGTGTTCTTTCGTACCTTTCTTTGTCATCTTTACTAACAGATGAGTCTCGTTTATCTACATCTCTATCTCTGTCATGAGCTGCAGCAGATGAACTGCGCTCCAGCTCTCCTGGCTTCAGCCAGGGCGGAGGGGTCGGGAACGAAGGAGGAGTTCGGTGCAGTCGGTTCCAGGGCTCGTGAGGGTTGCTAAAGCTCTGCATACTGGGGCCATCCTTGTGGCCGAACATTGAGTTGGGTGCTGAAATGGTGAAGTGGAAAACAAAAAGGTTTAAGAAAAAGGTATGCTCTAGTGAAGGTACTTACCAAAAAAACTTTTACAGCACTCAGAGTTAAAATGAATACATATTATTGGGAGCTGGAAAAGGAAAGGAAATTAACAGAGATTCATTAGAGGGTCTCATTCCTAAAAATGGGCAGGCATCTGACAGCTGTTTTAATTGGAAAGGGAAATGCTGTGGATAAATCGACAAGGGATGACGTAGTAAGATAAAAGTGACAATGATCCTTATTCCAAATATTTGGGAGACATCAGGAAATGACGGTTATACAGACTATAAATAATGGAACTTGTTGCATTTGATCCTCAACCAAAGTAAAATAATATGTGACTGAAATCATGCCAGATTTGAAGTATGGAGAAAGAGAGTGTTTTTTACAAGGATGACCTTTTGTGACTGGCCAAATCTAGAGAAATGTTGATGATCCTGGACAAATAAATGCAGGTTAGTGATCTTTTCCAGGCACGTGTCCTGGATTACTGGTGAGAAAGGAAAGAAAAATGTTCCCATCCACAGCTAAGGACGCTGCACACATTAACTACTTTGGACATGCAGCAAAACCACGAGAATTTTCACAAGCTCCTTAGGTTCACAGGTTCTATATTATTTTTTTTCTTTTTTAACTGAACAAGATAATGGTGACATTTAGCACTATGTTGAACCCACACTAATAAGTAACTAATGGAAAATAATTTCCTGATGGCTAAAAAATGCTGTTATTTAGAAGGAAAAGGTGGCTTTTCAAATTCCTGTCTCTTAGTGGTATGTGATCTGAGCAACTGGTAAAAAAGACAGCGAGTAGTCCCCATCACTCAACGTCCCGCATTACACATCAAACCAGAATTCATAAACAAAGAGGTTACTCACTAACTGTCGGGTTCCCGAGGCCCCCGAAGGCATTGCTACCCACGGCAGTGAGACCGCTGAAGGAAGCCGGGCGATTGAAAGGCTCTGCAAGGCAAAGGGAAGAGCTGAAGCTCGCTGACACGTCGGTAATTCTGATCAAGCATTAATCAAGTGTTACCCAACTGCATGACGTCTGCTCAGTCTGGGCCCATCAGGAGCTGAACGTCGTCCTCCCACCACACAGCAGTGATTGTTAGGGGGTGGGACATAAAAAAAACAGGTTTTTTTTTCCCCCAACGACAGTATGCATGGGGTGCTCTTATTAGAAAAACTTCCTCCTCAAAGAAAAACAAGATGTTAAAATGTATGTGGTGTTTAGGCCTGTGCTTCTGCGTAAGTAGCTACTTCATTTAAAACCGGCAAACATCTCCATTTTTATTTCCTTTTATTCCCTTCTTTTTATTCCCTTCCAATTCAATTCCGTGCTCTCTCTCAGGAAATGTTCCCAGCTAGTAAGACTATTATTAACTCTGGCAACTGTGCTCCAAAACACCTTCAGGCCATGTCTCCTAAACCATAGCCAGAATATAAATAAAATGTCCTATTATACCGATATGTCACGCTGACCTGAACATTTTGTAATACTCTTGATATTTATTGCTAATACTATACGAAAAACTAGTATGGACTGAAAAATATTGGAATATTTTTTTTTAGTAGTTAATGCATACAAAGTATAGCTAAGTCAGATGAACCGAATTCTCTTCTCACTTTATTTTGGAGAGGTCTAACTATTTTGATGAAACTACCAGCCCAAAGGAAGACCCAACCTACCATTTTCTATAGGCAGCAAAGTGCAGAATGATAAAGCTACATCCTGAGTCTGCTGTATCAATTTGGTGACCCTCCCAAATCCAAATTATACAAAATAAAATGCCAAGTCTCGATCTCTAACGCTCCTGCACGCAGCAGCCCATCTTACTGCAATGCCAGGAAGTTAGAAGGGAAGTTAAGAACATCTGGTAACTTGGGTGGTTCCGTTGTAAAATGCGTATTCACTAATTTTCACTAACAGATTTGAGACCAGATCACAAGATTTTAAGGATATATTTGCCACTCACTTAAGTGGAAAAGCAGACATCTAATATGTGTTAGGAAAAGAAACGCCCCTATGAACTGAAGCCTTAACCTTAAGGCATTTTTTTTGACTGGACATAAACATGACTACAGTGAAACCAGCCCTGTCACTGCGCTCTTCTGACGTCCAGGCTGGTTTCAGAAGTATTTCAGAACATGCTGGCAGCGATACTAATACGTGTACTTAGAACTGCTACCTGGGTAATGGCTAGAAAGCGCGATATGCAGAGGTGAAGTGGGCAGGATACTCAGTGAGTCTCCACGTGGGCAACCTGCAACGTTCTCAGTGGTCAACGTGTGTTGCTTCTGAGTTGTGTTCACTCGTAGGCGCGGAGAGAACTTACCTAAGTGAGCAGCTGGGTTGAGAAAGTTGCTGTGGTGAGGTGGTGGGCCAAAAGGGGTGCCGGCTGGATGACCCCCACCTGCCAAAACAAAGCAAAAGGGGTGAATTCCCAGCAAACGCTCAGAAAGGGACTCACTGTGCTCTGGGCTTGACTGGCATTGCCTAAACGGAGGCTCATGCGAGCAGAGATTGCTGTACACTGCGCGGGGCTCTCGGGTCAGGGCCCCGCACAAACAGCAGCTGCTTTTCTAATAGAAGCTCCCAGTTAAGAGTATAAGGGATGGGGGGGTGTGTGTGGCTGTAATGTTTCAAAAAATAAAAAGAAAAAAGGGAAAAAAAAGCATGTAGAATAGAGCACACTTCCAATCTGTCATCTCCATGATGCGTCAGACACCACTGTGTGCAGAAATGTTCCTCCGTTTATTACCTGTACGGCATTTCCAGCAGGTTGGGCTTTTTTAAAAGCACATAAAACAATTTTAAAATATTTATCAAATAGGCTAATAGCCCCCAGTGTGTCTTGCCTAGAGTTCATAAGCCAAAGCATATGGGAAATTTCCTTTTAACGTGGCAAGGATTAGCATGTTAACGAGCATGGCACAAGGAGGAGGTTTCACTTCTCAGTACTCACTGGCTGTGGAGAAGAGGGTCGAGGGCCGGGCCAGGTCATGGGGGTGGTGGATGGCTCCAAAAAGGCTGGGGCCTGGTGGCCTGCTCAGAAATTCGGGTTTCAGGCCAAAGTCCAGCTTGTGCGGATCAGACTGCATCTGTTTCTGAAATGTAAAAACAGGATTTGGAAGAGACTGCCCTAAAAGACTGCAGCAAAAGGCACTCGCAGAATTATGTGGGCAGAGCCATTTATCCATACTGACGTTTGAACAAGAATACTAGTTTTTGGGATGCCGAGCGTAGGTGCACAGCTATTTTCCCGGAAGGAGAATCTAAGGTGGAGAGAGAAAATCTCAGGCTCCCAATGCACATTTCCTGCCAACTTCAACGGTGTTTTCACACATGCTCCCATCCATCCCTCCGGAGCAAAGCAGTTAGCACAGACCTGATTTAAAGAGCAAACATAAAAATCTTTGAAGAGGCCTCAGACACTTGCTCAGCTGTAAGAATAGGTCTGTCTTAAAACAATAAAACCCAAAGCCGAAGAGAAATGTGTGTTTGGGGCTGACCCCGGGTGGGCAGGCGCGTTAAAAGCTGGTGAAAGCACCAACCGTAACAGGCACGGCTGGCGGCTGACCCCCTTCCCACTGCAGGATCCCTCGCCGGACACCGGGGCAGAGACCACTCCACGGCCACCAGAACCGTCGATGTGAAATGCGAAGGTGACATCTAGAAACACCTGAGACCTTTCCGTGCCTCTCAGACTGCGACCGAGCAAGCGAGGGGCTCAAATGAATCCAATTACAGGTGAAGCGTAATTGAGTCTAAAGAAGTGAAGCCCCATTTTGGCTGCTCGCGCTCCAAAATCCAAGCGCTGTATGTCTCTGTCTCTATTTATACGGCATTAGGACCAGCAGGCTTTCTTTTTTAAGGTAAATTTGCTGAGGTGGCTGTATTGTAAGTGATAAGTGGATGATGGGCTGTTCTTTGTGCCATGCACTCATTTTAGTGGTCCCTACTTCAATAGTTTTATAGAATGAAGAGGAAAACCAAATCCCCAATTACCTGTGCTGCCAGAACTCCCTAAACACAGATTGCTGATTAATTGTGCAGGTCAGCTGAAAGGATTTACAAATGTGTAACACTGAACCAGTAGATCTTAACAGTAATTCTGGAGCATGTTACGCTTTATAAATCAGTATTTAATACTGTGCCAGCTCAGAGTACAGGCTATTACAATGATATAAATATGCATATTATAAAGTTATGACCAAGTTAATGTGCATGCCTAGTAGCTGTTTTTCAAGTGCTAGTAACATCTCTATGTAGCTGTGAGAACAAAAAACCACAACAACAACCACAACAACAGGTAAGGAAAAAGGCTTTACCAATGTTTTGAGATAATGGCCTGCAAGAATATTGAAATGCAAAAGGTGGCCAAGTTAAGACCATGTCTTTTACGGAAGTAACACTGCAGGGCTTTGATCATTAAAAAAAGTTCAGAACATATAAATGCCTCAGTTCAAGCCTGTGCGCCGCATTTTTATGCTGTGAAGTCTTTTTATTCTTCTTTTTAACAACCAAGTTATAAACCTCTGACAGGCATTGCTCAGAACAGCAAAAGCTGGCTGAAACTTTAATCGCAGCCGTATGAACGGTGCTGATCTAAATAATGAAAAAATCCCCTGTCCGAAGAGGAACAGGAATATCATGGATGTGTTAAAAGATTTTTTTAGTATGTTGGTTTACCAAATAATACCAAAGAAACTGATAGGATTTTTTTTAATCCCCAGTCGCTGTTCAGGAGAGCCCCCCTCTTGGTAACAATCCTTACGAATGTATCTGAAGTCCAGCAAATGTGCAAGACCTGAACTCAGGGCCCACTAAAGTCACTGTAAACATCTGCACTAATTTCACGGCATGTTCGTTTGGGCCGTAAGGCATTTCCTAAAAGAGAGGGGGACAATTAGGGAGCATAAACTCGCTCTTAAATCCAGGCCAGTGACGCTCCAGTTGGTCTAAGGAGGAGCGTGAAACTGCGCTGTGCCCAGAGCTGGCTCACAACCCTGCCTTCGTCCGAGAATCCCCCGGGCGCGCAGACGCGTTACCCGGGTCTGAGCTGCGTCTTGCTGCAGAGCTACAGGCAGGCAAACAGCATCCACAGCTGCATGCAATTCTTCCTGGGGTCGGGAAGGTTGCATTTTAAAGTTTCCTATCTTGCCTGCTCCTTCGGGGTCTGCGGTTGCCCTCTGCAAGCAATTACTAGCGGGCCAGGTAGTTATCCATTCTTCCACCCTTTGCCAGCAGTCTGCTGGCACTGCGTGCAAACCTGAAATCCCTCAGGAAATATATTTTATTCCCCGCTCTCCGCTCAGGCAGCGTCTCCAGCTTGGGCAGGAGAAAAGGCACCTTCACAACGCTGGGCGAGAAGGAGAAGCGGTTCTGTACGAGCCTCCAGCCAGAGACTCTGCCCTTCGTGGTCGCGTGCCGAGGGGAGGACTCGGCTCCCCTGTGGCAGTCTGACAGCCCACGGGGACAAAACCCGACCCGCCTTACGCACTGTTGACCATACCCCAATTTTTGACTGAACTGAGACAGTGAAATACACTTCCCAGTTATTCTTGAAATTACCATCACGCACAGCCTCAAAAAGTCAAGTAACATCCTTTCCTGTGCTTCTGGGCTTTGTTCCTGTTTTTTTTAACGTGCAAAGTAGAAAAGTATTAGGTAAAAGAAAATGCGTGCATGAAAATGGCATTTACTATGAGTTATAAATACACCAGTATGACCTCTCCCTGAATATCAAATCAAGGAAGATTCAAAGGACATAGATAGCATGGGAATAATAATTTCATTTCAAGAAAATACCTTTTCAATAAGATAAAAAAAAAAGGACATATAACTCTCTAGGTCTATAATCTTGTCTTTTTTGATAATGGGAAGATGAATGAAGATCACTAGCAGGGGAAACATAAGGAAGCAGAGGAGAGAGATATGTCTACTGCAGCAAATTAACCTGTCAACCTTGTTTAAAAGGGTTATTTTTAAACTCTATTAGCTGCAGGTTTTAGTAGCTGTTCAACATCTTCATATTCCTATAGCACCACCTTATACAATTCAATTGCATACAGAGACTGCTAAGTGCTACGGACACTCCTTGTTAATTTTACTTCCTAACACAAGGTATTGATCCTGAAGTACAGGTATGAACAGTAAGGAACACCAACCTTTCCCGACTTACTGAAAAACTTTGGGAGCCACATAGAATTTTTCAGTGACAAGTACAGTGAAAATACTGTAAGGGAAAGAAACCTTCTTCACAGAGACCATGTGTGATGAAAACACAGTTAAATTAAAAATGGAAATACCCTAACTCTTAAATGAATAAATTATTTTTCTCAGGCATCTGTGTCAGGAGAGCCTCAACTGGACATGCCCTTACAGAAGGCTACGCTGTAAAGCCACACCTGGTTACTTTAACAAGGCATCAGCCGCGGCACAGAACTGCGAACAGCGAGAGGCCAACTCGCACTCCGCAACTCATCTGAAATTCTGCTCTGCCCAAAAAGACTGACCTTGACTTTCTGTTGGTGATGGTATATCTGCCAGGCGATGTGAACATGCATAGCGCACCACTTCCCAGGTTTCTGGAAAAAAAAACAAAGGGATACAACATGAATCCGTAACTTCCAAACACCTGCGATGCTTTATTCTAGTTGTGGCAACTCTTGCCAACTCTTAGCCCCAGTCTCTTTCAGTCTAAGGGGGTCCCCACCCCAAGAGAACCGAAAGCAAAGGGTCTCCCTTCAGTGCCTTCCCTCTCCGTCCTCTTGGGAAAGCAGAAATGCAAAGAACCTGTCTCTTGCTAAGGAGTTTATCTGGATATCCGAGAACACTCCCAGTCACTCTCCTCTCCAAATAAACCCACGCCGGGGGTTTTATGCGCTCTTGCAATCTCCTGATGCCACTGGCTGAGAATGCAACTTGTGTTGCTGAAATCAATGAAACTGCCTCCCCGTTGGCAGCTGCTCTGCGTAGCTGGATTGCTTAACTACTGCACATCAAGTCCGGTTCCCAAACAGCAGCTATTCCGAGACCAGTCTTTCCCCCAAAAGATGAAAATGAAAGCAATTTAAAAGATGACTCTGGTTTTCAAAATGAATCCAACTCCCTCATAGCATTGCTGGTCTTCTACCTCCACAACCTCGTAATTACACTGAAAAAAATTGGAGGTCAGTCAACTCACTCTGTTTGGGAAGGCTCTTTGCATCCTTCCTCTCATCTTGCCTGCCTTCAAGTCATGGGGAGGAGAGAGGGAGGAAAGAATCAGAGCGCTATTTGGGTTTTCTTATTGACTTTGTACTCCATTTCCAGGACATACAGAAATCTTGCCTGGAAAGACTCATGCAGGATATACTTTCTCCGGGGTTGTTATTTAGGGGTCTGTAGTTAACTACGCAACTAATGATTCCCACGGATTTAAAAAATATGACAGGAATTCAAGAAGGTCCTCGAGCTACTGGTAACCTAAATGTTTCCCAAACTCCAGCATATGCTCTGCCTTCTATTTCTAGGTGTGTATCAACCAACAATTAAAAACACACAAAAATAAAACCCATCTCACACATAATCCCCTACACTTATTCAGCCACTGGCTGTGCTAGTGATTTAGTAAGTTCACTTGGTTGGGTCGATGAAAACCTAGACCTTCTCGAACACATAGAAAAATTAACAAAAAACCCCTTTTGGACCACTGAGAGACGGGATCTTTTGTTCCTTATTTCTCAAATATTTTGTGTTTGAAGCGGATTGTCTGTCTGTACTTGACAGTTAAGATACTTGGGTAGGAAGCACCATACTGACTAACACTGAAAACACATGGTTAAATAATGAAAAGCAAAATCCTTCAGTCTGCAATGAAACGAGAGGGCATCAGTGCCAGGGTAGGTCTCTCGGATTTGGCTCAGAAAACCCTGTAAGGCCGCGCGATAGAAGGATTATCGATATTTAACCTCTAGCACTCGTGCTAGGGGGTTGCATGAGAAGAACAGAAAACTTCCAATTTTTGAAACTGTGTGTTTTCCTCGTGTGACCACAGGATGCATGCGCAGAAGGACTGACCACGCTGCTCGGCAAACACGGTGTAAAATACCCAAGATGAAACACGGCACTGCTTTATAATTAGGCTGCTGCTTTAAGCCGGCGGGGACCGAGACGAGCTTGACAAAGTGTATCGCAGGAAGATTTCTTACCCTCAACATGGGCCTGAACGGATCTGTCAACTGTGAAGAAGAAATGACAGCTTGGTTACATGCCTGTCACTCAAACAATTGCTCTAATTAACAAATTTGTATTGCTTCATTAAGAGACAAAATTAAAATGTTATAATTTTACTTTCAAATGAAGCCCTTTCGGATAATAATTAGTCCTTAGCCTCCGTCTCTGAGCCGGTCTCCCATCCCCCATGGCTGTTGTACCTAAGTGTTGACAAGCAACTAAACAAGCCTCACACAGAGCACTCTGTCCTCTGGCATCGTCATTAATTTGTTGATTTAATGCTACAAAAATGGCTGGTTAACTACTCCGGAGAAAAACACAGATCTGTCCTTTGGGCAAACTCCTCCTCTCATCTTTCAAAGCTGCTCAGCTCGCGAGAAGACTGGGTAGTGGACAGGGCCCCTTTTTCCAGGCTCCATCCCACAAATTGGGTTGGAACAAGCTGGAATGGTCTTTCAGCTGCGCCCCAGCAATCCAGGGACTGTGCCCGGTCTCCGGCAACGGCACCAGGTCCTGGGCTCGGACGTTCGCACAGCCATTACCAACTGCCCGCTGCCTCGCGGGTCCTCGGTCCCAAACGGGCCTTGTCTTCAGTATTTTTCACGCTGCAACAGATGTTGGTAAACAAGGGCTGTATAAACCCCCATTTTCTCACTATTATTTTGTGCAGCCTGTGTTTTTTGGGTAGATTATTGCCTTATTCTCCTTTTTTGCTCACATTTCATCAGTGCTGGAAAATAAATTCAATGTATTGGGTGTTTCTCATTTGGTTTGGATTTTCCTTTTTGAAATGCAACACTAAAGAAGATTTATAGGTGTAAGAGGTACTTTGCAGACGTAGTGATGGAACAATACATCATCTTGAAATAATCGAAACTGCACTACAAGTTGAAAGGGAGTATAAAGCTAAATGACTTAATGACGGGAGGCTCTAGTTGTCTTTTCATTTAGATAGAATAAACAGAAATGAAAAATCACCATTTTGGGATAGAGCTCAACTACAGCCCCAGTTCAGAGCAAACCAAAGGACTAGAACTTGGCGTAACCCAAAGAAAATAGCTCTGCTGTACTTGCAAGTGTAGCTATAGCACAACGTGGATTTTTAAGACTAGCTCCCCATTGCTTTTGTCAGAGAGTTCTGCTAAAAATATGACTGCACAATGTTGCTAATTGCCAACAACGTATATTAATTTAAACATGCAAACAACCCACGGGCATTCGCAAGGAAGAGGGAAAGGCTAAGAGACAAAGCGCCGAGACAATAAATGCTGTTCACATACGCTAGAACTCAAAAATCCAGAGGCGCCAAGCGATCAATAAAGTGCATCCGTATTTCACCGGTGCAATCAATGATACAGTAACCAAGGGAATAGCTGTCATTACCCACATTAGAAACAATTACAGAGTATAAACATAAATCCTGAAGAGGTTTTTACATTTCTACGTTGAACTGGACTTTTATGCCTTTCCCTCTGGGCTTGTGGGGATCCCTGCTGACAGCAAGGAAAGAGCTCGTCCCTCGCACACTATCTATTTGTTTTTGCTAATGATTAACAGGAGTAAAGATCAGGATTTAAACTGCTCTCTTACAACGTCTCTAGTGCTCATTGACTTAAACCAGTTCAGACTACACTTCAGTTTTAGGATGTTAATTTGCACGTATTGAACGTGGCAGATCTAGCATTCAAGGTTTTCAGGAGGAATATCTTTACTTGAGAAAAATAAAACATTTTTCTACAAACCCGTGGATCTTTCTGTAGAAGGGTATGTGGGACAGTTCCAGGTCTGGCTGCAACATCAATAGGATTGGAAGTCTACAAATACCACGAGGAAAGACAGCGTTAATGAGGAACACAAGGCATAAAACCAACAGAAAGTGAAAAATACTACTTCTTCACCATTAACATTGCCTAAGCAACGCAGAAAACCTTTATAAAGAGGAAAGAATAACCATTATAATCCACTTAGCAATATATGTATTATCATCGCAATTTTCAAACTTTCATTGTCCACCAACTTCCCACTACTGCAATCCGAAACAGGCGAGGGAGCAGCGACTCTTTACACCGGAAAATCTTTCCACTACGGAAAACCTGATTAGCAACGTCCTTATGGAAAGGCGTCCAGAGCAGTGTCTGGAGGACCAAGCTGGTGCCGTGCTGCTTCTCAATACAGCACTGGAACTGGCTGAACCTGCTCACCTGAGTGTCAGCGCACAAAGCATCAGCCATCTCCTTAGTCCCTGCCCAAGGATGTGAACCCTGCTATGAACTGTTACCACAGGGATACCAGGAAAAAGCAACATCCAGGTGAAAAAAAAAAAAAAAAAAGCTTTTCCCATGATTTCAATGTAAATATTCAGCTAATAGAACAAAATGCAGCTATGTTAAAAAAAAAAACCAAAACCCACTAACCCCCCCCCCCCTTTTTTCTACTCCATCCTCCACATAAAG
>VZSF01010192.1:21243-43220 GCA_013398295.1 Chionis minor | reverse complement strand
GGGCCGGGCCGGGCCGGGGCTCGGTTCTCCCTGCGGCCCCGGGGGCGGCGCGGCCGCTTCTGCAGCGCTTCCCGGCAGAGGCTGGGAGCGGCGGCGGGGCAGGGTCCCGCGGGAGCTGCCCGGCGCGGGGCTCTGGGTGAGCTGGACCCAGGGGCGGATGGACGGGTGGGGGGAGCGGTGGGGGATGCAGTGGGTAGACAGTGGGTAGGTGGGGGATGCAGTGGCTGTTGTCTGCCTTGACTTCAGCGGGGCTTTCGACACCGTCTCCCACAGCGTCCTCGTGGGAAGCGTGGGCTGGATGAAAGGGCAGCGGGGTGGCTGGAGAGCCGGCTGGCAGGTGGAGCTCAGAGGGGTGGGATCAGTGGGGCAGAGTCTGGTTGGAGGCCTGTGACCAGTGGTGTTCCCCAGGGGNGAGCTGCCCGGCGCGGGGCTCTGGGTGAGCTGGACCCAGGGGCGGATGGACGGGTGGGGGGAGCGGTGGGGGATGCAGTGGGTAGACAGTGGGTAGGTGGGGGATGCAGTGGCTGTTGTCTGCCTTGACTTCAGCGGGGCTTTCGACACCGTCTCCCACAGCGTCCTCGTGGGAAGCGTGGGCTGGATGAAAGGGCAGCGGGGTGGCTGGAGAGCCGGCTGGCAGGTGGAGCTCAGAGGGGTGGGATCAGTGGGGCAGAGTCTGGTTGGAGGCCTGTGACCAGTGGTGTTCCCCAGGGGTCAGTGCTGGGTCCAGTCCTGTTCCGTGTATCCATCACTGACCTGGATGAAGGGATGGAGCGTCCCATCAGCCGGTTGGCTGGTGACACCAAGCTGGGAGGGGTGGCTGACACCCGGAAGGCCGAGCTGCCACTGAGCGGGACCTGGACAGGCTGGAGGGTTGGGCAGGGAGAAACCTGGTGAAGTTCAACAAAAGTAAATGCAGGGTCCTGCCCCTGGGGAGGGATAACCCGGAATAACCCCACACACCAGGACGGATTGGGGGTGACCTGCTGGGAAGCAGCTCTGCAGAGAGGACCTGGGAGTCCTGGGGGACAACAGGATGCCCACGAGCCAGCAATGTGCCCTGTGGCCAACAGGCCAGTGGCATCCTGGGGGGCATCAGGAGGAGTGTGGCCAGCAGGCGGAGGGGCGACATCCTCCCCCTTCACTCTGCCCTGGGGAGGCCACAACTGGAGTCCTGTGTCCAGCTCTGGGCTCCCCAGTTTAAGGAGGACAGGGAACTGCTGGAGAGGGGACAGCGAAGGGCCATGAAGATGATGAGGGGACTGGAGCATCTTTCTTATGAGGAAAGGCTGAGGGAGTTGAGTCTTTTTAGTCTGGAGAAGAGCAGGCTGAGGCTGCAAACATCTCATCAATGTTTACAAACACTTGAAGGGAGGGGGCCAGGAGGAGGGGGCCAGTCTTTTTTCAGTGGTGCCCAGTGACAGGACAAGGACAATGGGTATAAACTCGAATATAGGAAGTTCCATCTCAACATGAGGAGAAACTTCTTTCCTTTGAGGGTGGCAGAGCCCTGGCACAGGCTGCCCAGAGAGGTGGTGGAGTCTCCCACTCTGGAGCCATTCCCAACCCGCCTGGACGCCATCCTGTGCCACCTGCTCTGGGTGACCCTGCTCTAGCAGGGGCTTGGACCAGATGATCTCAGGAGGTCCCTGCCAGCCCCGGGGATTCTGTGATTCTGTGACCTCCAGCCCCAGCAGAAGGGGCCGTTCTGGGCTCGTGGGATCCTCTACCGGCCACAGCCTGGACAGGGTGACGGGGCCCAGGGTGGGCAGCGGGGCTGTTCTCCTCTTCCCCTTTGAAAGGAGAAACCTCAGCCCGGAAATGGGGCAGCAGGAGGTGGGCTGGCCGGGGCGTCAGGCCAAAGCAGGGAGGAGACGGCTGATGGCATCGGGCACCATGAGGAGTTCACCCGGAGCCTCTCCAGGTCCCGTGTTCAGGTTATCTGGCATGTGAGAATATACAGGAAGGTGTTTTATCCCATTTGAAAATGGTTACGTCTCTGCCTGCTGGCGTTTGTAGGAGAAAACTGGGAGCAGAGTGCCTGGATGTGCTCTCCGTGCCTTCACTTCTCTCCTGCGCTGTCCTTCCAGGGCTCCTTCTCTCTGCTTGAGCATGAAGAGCACCCGCAGCAGCTCCTCCTTCCAGGACGCCGGTTCCGGCAGCGTGGATCTGAGCCTGACTGGCCTCCCCGCACCAGTCTTGCGGCGCCCCAGCAGTGCCTCTCCCGCCAAGCACATGGCGCGCTCCGTCTCGGTCACCGCCGACGGCAAACCGAAGAGGAATGCTCTGGTGAGTCCTGGGCAGGAGAAGGCCTTCATCCCTCCTCTGCTGGGGCAGGGAGGTGCCTGTGCCTGGGCTGCGGGATGGCTCCGTGCGCGCAGGCTCTGCCGGCTGGCTGGAGCTGGGCTGCGCTGATCCCGCGGGCTGAGCTTCGGGGCGCAGCCTGGGGCGGGGGGTGGCACTGAGGAGCACCCTGGGGGTGGCACTGAGGAGCGCCCCGGTTCCCCCCAGGAGCACGTGGCGTGGCCGTGCGCGTATGGCGAGCAGCCGCACCACCTTTGGGAGCGGAGAATCGGGCTGGTCTGGCTGTCAGTTAGTGCTGCAGCTCTGGGTGCTGCCATGCCGTGTCCCCTCTCCAAATCTGATTGTCCTCAACAATCGGCCGCTCGTCAGGTCCCTTCTCGACCCTTTAACGTTCGCAGAAGGGCAAACAGGGACGCATCAGGCTTCAGCCTTCCCTTCCTTCGGTGATTTCCTTCTGGAAACTCCCAAGTTCCTGGTACCTTCTGCTGGATGCTGCGGTGTTTTTAGGCCCAGCCTGCTCCTTGGGGCACCCTCCGTTCCTGTGGGGGTCTGGACTCTCGGTGTCTCACGGAGTGCGGGTTTCTCGGAGTGTTTTTTCAGCAGAGTGGCTGAGCCCCAGGTACATACAGCGCTCTGTTAAAATCCAGTAGCGAAGAGTCTCTGTGCTCTCTGCTGAGTAATCCCTGCTGGCTTGGCAGCCTTCCTTCGCGCCTCTAACCAGGGCAGGTAACGAGCACGGCCCTGCTCGCTGGGGAGCTCACGCAAACGAACACGTTCCTGCTGGCTCAGCAGCAGCGCGGGAGCTGAGAGGGAGCGAGGTGTCATTGCGCTCTGCCTCAAGGAGAAGCTGGCAGCCGTGGGGGTATCAGAAACACCATGTCGGGGCTGGGTTGAAGGGAGTGGAAGGGTAGCACCGCCACCAGCGCTATTTTAGGATGCCTAATTCGCGGGGGAAGCCTGCGTAGACCAGGCATCCCAGCTCCGCCCGCCTGCGCTTCTCCTTAGCGTTGCTGCTGAGTTTAGCTCTCTCCTCCGCAGGAGGATGCGGGATCCCGGGCAATGAACAACCTCCGGAGGTCCAACAGCACCACCCAGGTTAACCAGCGGGTGAACAGCGCGCGCAGGTACAGCTCCAGCCACCAACGTGTGTGTCCGTCTGTCCTGTGGATGGGGCTGTGTGAACCCCCACCCGCCTGTCTGACCTCTCGCCCTGGGGGGGAACCGGAGCCTTTCAAAACTGTGCCTTAAGCTGTCATACACCTCGGGGGTTATAACCTGGCCTTGGAAAGCCAAGGACTGGGTTTTTGTTTGGGGTTTTTTTTTGGCAGGGAGGTCACTTGATTAGGATTTGGGGAAACAGAGTGCATTTCTGTGTCTGGGAAGCCTCTGTCACAAAAGACACTGTTTAATTCCAAAGAATGGGACTATTCGATTACAACAGCCCCTTCTGGACCCTCTGGGCCATATCTGGACTGTATTGGGAAGCAAAAATATCTCCTGTCCCCAGAGACCTCCTAGGGCTGTCTCTGAATTGTGATTTTCCATTCTCTTGTTGCCCTGTGCCCAACCCTCTAATATATTCTATTTACGCACATCATGCTGAAATCAAGAGCTCCTTATAAAAACGAATCATTCAGAGATTTCATGACTGTGATGATTCTGCGTCCCTTTTCTCCCCCGTGTCGCGACGGCAGGCGGTAGGTGTGCCTCGGCTCTGCCGTGCGTGTTGTCAGAGTGCCCTGCCGCCATCGGAGCGTGCTTCTCGCTGGAGCATCCTGTGTGGGATGAGAACCCTGCTATCCCTGTCTTGTTGCCGTGTGTCTGCATGCGATATTAACTCCAGAACACGTGTTCTCTCCTCCTCTCTGCCTTCCCTGGGTTTGGGCTAAAGCTCAGAGCAGACGGGAGACTTCCTGACCTTCTTGGAGAGCGGTTCTGGGGGAAGAAAGAAACTGGCGAGTCTGAGCAAAACCTCCCCGGAAAAGAAAACCACGTGGAACATCTTGGTGAGGATGGTGGGCTTAGTCACCTCTGCATCCCTGAGGGGTTGGCTGGGTTTGGTGGAGGAGTGGGAGGGTTTCCCTAGACCTGAGGGTCCGTGGTGGCCAGGCTGGTCCTTCCTCAGCCAGCAGTCAAAGCTGGCGTGGTTTGAATGGCCAGCGTGCTCGGCCACTCCTCTGGCCTGCCGGGGTCTTGTCTGTGGCCCAGGGCTTTTGGCTGGAGGCTTGGAACCTCCGTGCTCCTGGGTTCTGGTGGAGTGGGGCAGAGGCACAGGCAAAGCCTGGAGGCTGCCGGGCTGTGCTACAGAGGTTTCTTGCGTGGGGGAGACACTGGCTTGTGAAGGCAAAGGGTGGTGGTTGAGGACGTGGGGTTCGTGCTTGCATGCCCTCACTCCTGCTGACTCTGTGGCAGGATGATCAGCCACGAGCGTTCCCAGGCCCCTCCGGCTCCCGCGGCGCTGAGCCGCCAGCAGGCATGAGGAGGAAAGAAGCCACTGTGCTCCTGGCAGCCAACTTCACCGCCAACAACAGGTAGGAGAGGTGGCGCTGAACCGGAGCTGGTCTGGTGTCGGGAAGAACTACACCGAGAAAACACCTGGGCAGGGGAGGGGGTGCCGGTGCTCTGCCTCTGCCGGGGCACGGGGGTCGAGTGCGGGGCAGACCGATGATGGTGTGCCAGGCTGGCTGGCCAGGACAGGCTTGGAAGATGCCCAGGAGCTTGATGGATGCATGGGAGAGGCTGCTCTCGCCCTGGGAAAGGGAACAAGTAGAACTTGAACCCTTCAGGGCCAGGAGAGGCTGAAGCCAAGGCTGTGTGTGGAACAGCCCGAGCAGGGGCTGTTGGGTCTGTGCATCAGGTAACAGCTACCATGGAGCGACGTCGAGAGAGCGGGCGAGTCGCTTGTGAGGCCTCGTCTGCTCCTCGCCTCGGGGGATGCTCCAGATGGTCACGGCTGGGTTGAGGGTCGCAATGACCCCGTTGGTGCGATCCGTCCCCTTCGGATCCAGCAAGTCCTAATGCTTTGTCTTCTCTCCACAAAAGGAGCAACAAGGGTGCGATGGGCAACTGTGTCACCACCATGGTGCACAACAACTACTCCACCGCTGAGAGGGGTCCTGTGCCCAAAAGCTCCAACCAGGCACCCAGCTCCCTCAAGTAAGTGTGGTGAGGTCCTGGCTCCGGGGCTGTGCTGACCCCGCGTTCCTGTGCAGATGTGGCATGGGACAGGGCAGGATGGTGCCAAGTAGCTTCACCTTCTGCCTTAGCAATGTTGTGAAAGCGACCTCAAACGAGGACAGCGAAAGCAGCAGCTTCGTGAAGTCTCAGAAGAATTTCTCCAGCAACAACATCATGACCTGCAACAACAACAGCAGCCTGCCCCGGAGGAAGGAGGTGACCGAGGAGGAGGCAGAGAGGTGAGGAGGAGCCGGTGCATGATGGCTGGTGGGAAGAGGCAGGAGGATGGTTCCAGGCGGAGGGGTGAGCTCCAGGGGAGTTCATACTGGTTTATTCCTGTCCTGTGAGGCTCTGGATTCAGGAAGGGCCCCTCTTTGTGCACCTGCAGTGGCTGATTTACCCTCCCTGTGCTCAGCTCTGTGCTTTGAGTTGTCAAAGCATCATCAAAAGCACAAGTTCCTCCCCAAAAGTCAGCCTGGGAAAGGGCCTCGCTGAGTCAGGGTGTGAGGGGACAGGAGGGGTCCCGGTGCCGTGGTGAGCAGCCTGCACTCTGCTGCAGCAGGACGGGGTGCTGCTGCCCAGCCGGTGGCCCAGGAAACCCCAGGGCCGCGCTGACCTTCCCTCTCCCCACAGGTTCATCCAGCAGGTGAACTTGGCCGCCGTGACCATCCAGCGCTGGTACCGACGCCACTCTCAACGGCACAGAGCGGGAGCAGCGGCTCTGGGGCGCTTGCTGGCTTCCAAAAGGGAGGTCAGTCCTGTCCGCTGCCTTCTAGCACAGACCCTTCCGGCCCCCGGCTGTCCGTTCCCCTCACGGGTGGGGAATGGAGTCCCTTTAGTCAGCGGACCCTCCAGCCGCGACCCGAGCTAGTGGAGACGAGGAGGCCCTGGCTTTGCCTCTAGCCAGCCTCTCGCGGCCCAGGGAGCTGGGGAGGGTCCCGTCCGTCCCTGCAGAGATGTGCAGCCGTGGAGGGGGGAGGCACGGCTTTGGCTCCAGGGGGAGTTCAGGCCGGGAGCCCCGGGGCTCAGCGCTGAACGGCTCTGCTTGACCCTCTCCCTTCGGCTGCGAGCGGGCAGGCGCTTGGCAGCGGCAGCACAAATCCTGCTCGATTCTAATTGTCTCCAAAAGGCTTGTGGCCAGAGCAGGGATACCCTGTCTCGGCTCATCGTAGCGAATCGGTAACAAGTGGCTCATTAGAGAGTGACGAGTCATGTGCAGCTATTTGTGTTTCTTTGTGTTTAATTATTTATCCCAATAACGAAGAGCACCATGGCTCTTGCATGTGAGAGTCTATTTTTAAGCCTTGTCTCCTTGGTGGTTTCAGACCCAGATGACTAATAATTACATTTAGTATCTAAAGAAAATAAGCTGTTCTAAAGTGGAGCTTTTCTGAAGGCTCTTTACCTGCACGGAGGGGAGGACTGGGGGGATGGAAAGCTTGGATATGGGGTGACCTCAGGTGTGGTGTGCCCTCTCCCTCTTCTCTGCTGTGGGTGGTGGGTGCTGGGCAGCTCTGGGTAACATTTTGGAGCCTTCTCTCTGGAAGGAAAGGCAGCAGCGGATGGAGGAAGGGAATATCTTGGATTTGCATGAGAGAAAGGATGAGGAACGGCGAAAGATCCGAGAGGAGAAGGCGCGCCTGGCCCGACGTGCTGCCATCCAGGTAGGGACAAGGCACTGCCCGCGTGGGACCAGTTTGTTGGCATCTTCTTGTGAGGTGGCGAGAGGGCCTCTCCTCTGCATCTCCCGGGGCTTTGCGTGAAGCAGAGTTAGAGCCAGCCTTGGAAATAGAGTGCTCCCTACGGAGACGGAGGTGCCATAGAGTGGTTTTCTGTTGTGCTCCTGCCAAGCCTTGGCAGCTCACTCGGAGCTTGGGAAGACAGTGCTGTTTTCGATCTGTTCTTGGGGAAAGGGGGACCGCATTGAAACAGGGGGCTGTAACTGCAGCTCCTCAGAGGGGCCGAGGACCAGAGTGCCCTGGGAAGGGGACCCTGCTCGGGAATGGCGACCCTCCGGGTGGGCTGAGCGCGGCGCTGTGCCTGCTGGCAGGAAGAGCGTCCCGTCTTCACCCTGTTCTTGCAGCTCCCTCTGCCGCGGGAAAGCACTGGTGCTCCTGGGGCACAGAAGAGGGGCTGGCACAGGCTATGGGGAGTTGTATGTTGGCTTGCAGTATAACTGAAGGGTTTTTTTTAAAACCCCAATTTCTCTTTGCCCTAAATGGAATCATGTTTCATCGGGGGCGTCAGGGGAGACACAGCAGCGAGCAGCTGGAGGACAGCAAAACTGCTGCAACAGCCTTGCAAGCACGTGCTTATGCCTTAAGTGACTTCCCAAAACTCGGCTGAGGCGGCCCCCTGGGCACCGCGGCGCCGCTGCACCGTGTGGTGCTCGGCTCTCAGGATTCGGAGGCCCCTCATGGAGCAGCAGAAGACACTGCACAGGGGCTGTGAGCCGCCCTTGTTCACGTGTGGAGCTGGCAAGACCCTGGCCACCACCTCCCCTCTGCTCAGAGCAGCAGCAGCAGAGCTGTTGTTCCTGTGCTTTCCCTTTCCCTAGAGCTGTCCTTGTTAGCCCTTCGGCAGCGAGCGTGTGGGTCGGTGCTGCCTCCCGGGCCCTTGCTGGCACTTAAAGTAGTGCAGGTGTGTGTCAAAGCCCAGCCAGTGCGGGGCAGGATGCTGACGGCTTGCCTGTCCCTACAGGAACTGCACCAGAAAAGGGCCCAAAAGGCTTCGGACGCAAAGCGCCTGGCGGAAGAAGAGATTGCACAGGTGAAGGAGAGCAGAAGGGTAGCAAAGAAGCCTGCCAAACCTGCTTCTGCAAGGAACGTCAGTCCAGCCGGCAGTGTCACCAAAGCCAATAATGCTGGTGAGTCCCTTCTGCAGGTCTCCGACGCTTCTGGAGCGGAGCGTGTGACATGAGGGGGAAGGAGGAGGACGGAGGAACAGCTCTCGCTCTGGGGAGCTGCTTTGAAGGGGCTGGTTGTTGCAAGTGCCTGAGAACAGTCTGGTCCTTGCAGAGGCCAATTTCCACTCAGTAGCTGCAGAGCCAGAAGAAAGTGGCCTCGCAGACCTCGGCTCTGTGCCCTCACGGGACCCTGGGGCAGAGGACAAGCTGCAGGTGAGTCTGGCTTTACCTTGTGGGGCTCCTGGCCGGGGTGGCTTCAGAGCCTTCATTGACTTCTGGGGAGATCCAGCCAACTCTTTTACTGCAGGGTGTGTTGTCTTCTCCTCTAGGATGTGAGCTCCAGAGACACGGGTGGTGAGGATCTGGAGACAGTGGTGACTGCTGTCAGCAGGGCTCAGTCCAAGGTCACTCTCAATGAGCTGCTGGACACGCTCAGGCTGTTGGAGGAAGAGCCAGAGCTGCTGCCCCCACCGAAGCTCTTCAAGAAGGACAGATATGCCTGGATAGACGGGGTAAGCGGAGGGTTGAGGCCAGTTGCATCCACCCTCGGCGAAGGCTGCCTCGTGAGAGCAGGTTCCCCTCTGGGCTGCCTTCTCCCAGCACTTGCTGGGTGGTGGGGGGTGAGAAACGCAGCTGGTTCACTGCCAGAGGAGCCAGGGAGGAGTTTGGTGCAGCCAGGGCTTGGGCATCCGCAAGGAGGAGCAAAACCATGCAAGGGCTGGGGTAAGAGTGAGGTTAGCACGAAGGATAAGGCTGGTTACTGGGCTGCATTGGGAGGACTGGGCTTCAGTGGTGGAGAAGAGCCAGCACCTCTTCTCCCGAGCCTTCCCCTGGGTGCTTGTTCACAGCTGTGTCTGCCCAGCAGGAGCCCAGCTCCAACTCTCTGACTGCTGATAACTTGGAGAAGTTTGGGAAGCTGAACCACTCCCCAGGGGTCCCCGAGGATGGGGCCCTGCTCTCGGAGGCCAAGCTCCAAAGCATCATCAGTTTTCTGGATGAGATGGAGAAGTCAGAACAGGAGAGGCCCAGGTCGGCCGCCTCGGCCACGCAGCGGGAGGTGAGTGCTGGAGCGAGAGCCCATCTGTGTTGGAGAGGTGGTGCCAAGACCCTGGTGGGAAGGGCCTTCCATCTCCTTGCCCTGGTTCCAGGTGGTTCCCGCCACCTTTTAATCAGGTTTTTTTGCTGTGGCAGGGTCTCCTCTCGGAAGAGGAGCTGGCTCACTTGGAGCAGGCATCGGCTGTTGCCACGGAGGTCACGAGCTCCATCATGAGGCTGAAGCTGGAAGTGGAGGAGAAGAAGCGAGCCATCAGCCTGCTGCAGACAGCCCTGGTGTGTGAGCCAGATGTGTGCTTGCTTGCTGGGGAATGAAGACCAAGAGCCCTCGGCAGTTGTTGCGTGGGGCTGTGCCTTTGAAGCACCAGATCGGGGCTCTGCAAGTTGGGTTTTCTGTCTGTGTCCCCCGCAACCTACTGCAGCTCCCGGAGCTAGTGCCAAGGAGCCGGAGCGCCAGAGGCTGCTGGGCATGTCCCAGTCTGGGACATGCCCAGCATGGGAAAGGCCTGCAGGACCCTTCCCGGTCCGATGTGGGCTTCGCTCAGATTTCCCTTTGCTGCCCCCTGATTTGGAAGGAATCCTCAAGCTCCCCTCCCTGGCAGGTGCCTGGCTAGTCCAGAAACCCCTGGTCAGGCCCTGGGCTGAACTCTCTTTTCCTCTGTCCCACGGGGATTTGGGTGGTGTTGCTGACAGTGGGGCAGGAGGTGTGAGTACCAAGGACTCTGGTTTAGCTCTGTTCCTCCTTGTTCTGGCCCAACTATGCCTTCCAGGTTTGGTGGTTACCTCCTGTGCATATGGTGGGGCTGGTGTCACTTCTGTCTCTTAGTGTCATGTGTCCCTTTCTTCCCTCCATCCAAAAGGCTCAGCAGAGGGAACTGACTGTCCGGCATGTCAAACAGACTGAGAAGGAGCTCGGCCACCAGCTCAGGCTGCAGAGGGAACAGTATGAGGCAGCTATCCAGAGGCATCTGGCCTTCATCGACCAGGTAATCTCTCATCCCAACTCAGACTGCTGCTTCTGAAGCCGGAAGCTGAGGTGGCTCTGCCCTGCCTGGCTGCCCGATGCCTTTTCTTCGCCCTGCCCAGCTCATTGATGATAAGAAGGTGCTGAGTGAGAAGTGTGAGGCTGTGGTGGCTGAGCTGAAACAAGTGGACCAGAAGTATGGCAAGAAGATCACCCAGATGCAGGAGCAGCACGAGCTGGTGAGGGGATAGGGAAGGTGGGTGGGGGAGGAGACGTGCCACAGCCAAAGTTGGTAGGTTTTGCTGAAATGGGGCTTCTACCCAGAGCAGTACAGTCCCTCTCACCTCGGTGGTGCCCCATCGTTCTGGGGGGTCATTCTCTGTGCAGAGAAGGTCCGTGTCACCCGCAGAGCTTTGCCCTGGCTCCCCAGGTGGCTGCTGTCCTCTGCTGCTCAAAGCCAGGTGCATGGGACTGACCGAGAGACAGTGCCAGCTCCAAGGAGCTCTGCTCGGAAAGACCCTTCCCACACATCCTGCTGTGGACGGAGCTCTTCCCCTGCTGGGGGGAGACCGGGGGATCTCGCTTCGGCAGAGGTGAAGGCAGGCTCTGGCACAAACCCCAGGAGTTTGTACCCGTGGCCAGATCCTCCTGAGCTGGGTGGCTTCCAGCTCCCTTTGCAGGAGCGGGGATGCTCTCAGAGCTAAATGAGGACAAGGTTATAAAGGTCCATGGAGCGCAGAAGCAATGGTAACAGACCTCTGTGGGTTTTGCTGGGCTGTTGCCCTGCCCAGCACCCAAACACACAGAGGGCTGTTTCTCCGCCGAGGATGTGCTGCCCGCTCCTGGGAGCTGGCTGGCAGCTTCCCTCAGGAGCGTGCAGAGAGCTCCCTCTCCTGCAGATGGAGACAGCTCGGCTCACCCTGCGCCGGGCCTGGCAGGGAGACGGTGCCGCTGGCTCGCAGCTCGGCCACGGGCTCGTCCCTGTTCTGCTGCCCTGGTCCCCGCTCGCCCTTGGCCTTGTGGCCAAGCTCGTGCCCAAGGCTCTGGAGCGGGGCAGCCGTTGGCTCCAGTCTGAGCCTGTTCGCACAGACGCCCTCATGCAAACACGGCGAAGGCTTGCTTGGCTTGCTTTGCCTGAGTTTTGAGCCCAGCTGCGAGGAAGAAGCCAGCGCGGTGTTGCTGTGCTTGGTGCCTGGAGGGGCCCCTTCCCGTGGAGGGACAGGGCTGGTTTTGCTGGTGCAGCCTGTGCCGGGCAGGGGAGGTGCCTCCGTTACCTCTTGCTCCCCGCTCGCAGCAGGGGTGGGAACAGCCTGGGAGCCCTGCTCTGTAGCCCCTTCGTTGTCCCTGTTCCCGGCTCTGCCGTGTGGCTCCCTGCTTCCTCTGCATGGTGGGGGACGCTTGTCGCCGGGGTTTCCCCTGGTCACCAGAGCAGGCTCCCGGCCCCGTGGCACGCTGCCCGCCAGGGCTGGCTCTGCCCCTGTGCCGGAGCTGCGATGGCCGGCGCTGCTGCCGGGCCCTTGGCACATCTGTGTAACTGCCCGGTTCAGCTGTGCCTCCCCTCGCTCCCCTGCCCCCGGCTCTCACGTACACGCGGCTCTTTGGTTTTGCCTCTCTCCCCTCCCGTCTCCCCTCTCCCCGTGACACGGTGATTCCCCTTCTCTCTCCATCCCCTCCTTTCTTTCTCCCCAGGTCTGGCGCACTTTGGGTCCCTTTTGTGAGGTAAATGTGGTCTTTGCTCTGTTTTTTGTACCTTGCCCTTCTGCTCTCCTGCCCTGACCTGCTCTGGCTCTGCAGGCGCCTGCGGGCAGCAGGGCTGGGGTGGGAGCGCCCCGCTCGGCAGCAGGGCCGGCCCGTGAAGGAGCCCCTTCCCCCGTGCCGATTTTCCTGTCCTCTTTTCCCCTAAGAGCAGATGGGCTTTTTTCCCCCAGGCTGTGCGGGCAGCCCCCTGCTATTCCCCATGGCCATTGGATGTCCTGCCACACGCTTGTCCTCCAGATCTGTGACATGTCCCCACATCCTGCGTGCAGACATCATCTGCCCCTGCCAAAACAGAGCCACTTCTGGCCAGGCTGGGCTTTGTGTTGGCCGGTGCTTTTCTCACCAGAAACCCCAGCACAGAAGTACATGGTCAAGTGCTTCAACCGGCTTTTGCCAGCGGCAGTGCTGGGGAAGAGCTCTGTGGGCACCAGCGCCTGCGTGTTTTTCCAGCCTTTTTGCTGGAGGGGGCCGAGGAGGTAAACGCAGGCAGAGGAGGAAGCGAGAGCAGCGGCTGTGCCTGGGCTGTGCAGCCTCCGAGTCTTTGAGGAGTTTTGGGCTGCTGCAGGAGCTTGGTCTGCAGTGGTACTGCGGTGCTGGGAAGTGTCCCTGCCTGTCTGTCTGTCTGTCCTCCTGCCGGGGGGGGCTTCCAGGGAGAGGGAAGGCTGGAGAAGGAAGTATCTTCACACATGACCCTGCATCTGCTGACGGAGGGACTGACCTACACACAAGGACCGTCAGCAGCCCCAATTCCCCTCTCTCCGTAGGGGCTCAGGTCGCAGCCAGCCAGTGCTTTCCCAGGGGTTTTGCTCTTCTCCCCTGTGCTTAAGGTCTGCGGGGCAGCAGCAGCCCCGTCCCGTGAGAGAGGAGAAGGCACTGGGAGCACATACCGCTGCGTCTCCGGACAGGGGGAGCACTCCTGGCCGGGGCTGTGCGAGCCGTCTGTGCGCAGCTCGCGCCGTCTGCTCTTGCCTACGTCTTCCTTCTCAAGAGCCGGGCTCACACGCGTTTTCTCCCCTAGCAGGGGTTTTCTCCCCTAGCTTGTGTCTGAAGTTTTCCCATTTGCTTCCAAACAGGAGATCAAGAAACTGAAGGAACTGATGAGTGCAACCGAGAAAATCAGGCGGGAGAAGTGGATTGACGAGAAAACCAAAAAGATCAAAGAAATCACCGTGAAAGGTGCGGGGACCTTCCCTTGGTGGTGGCTGGAGTCAGGCTGGTGCAGGGGTCGCGTTCGTGCTGGTCCGGGAGAGGGGCTGTGTCTGCGGCAGCTGCCGGCAGCCTGGGGAGGAGCTGCTTGGTGCGGCTGTCTGTTCCCTGCGCGTGGTAGAGGCAGAGGCGAGAGGGCAAGAAAGCCTGTGCGTGCTCGTCTGCCCCTTCGCACCCGCCCCTCTTGGCTAGTTGGTGTGTTCCGCAGCCTCCTCGCCAGCTGGCCAGGGCCAAGGGCACTGCTGCTGGGGTCCAGACGGCCCCAAGGCCGCGTGGTAACTGTCCTTCCCGCTGCCCCAGGGCTGGAGCCGGAGATCCAGAAGCTCATTGCCAAGCACAGGCAGGACATCAGGAAGCTGAAGATGCTCCACGAGGCTGAGCTACTGCAGTCGGACGAGCGGGCTGCCCAGCGCTACGGCCGGCAGGCGGAGGAGCTGCGGGACCTGCTGGAGCGGGAGAAGGAGGAGCAGAGCCAGCGGGAGAGGGAGCTGGCCCGGCAGCGGTATGTCATCGTGAGGGGAGGCTTGAGGGTGGTTTGGGGCTCATGGCATGGGGGTGGTGTCCATCACCCACGTGCTGGCGGGTTCCCCATATCTGCAGCAGTTCATATCCATGGGGAGCAGCCCCTTTCTTCCCACCAGCCTGAGGTGGGAGATACAGGGGCATCCTCCAGAGCCGGACCAGCCCCTGCTCAGCTGTGGATGGGATGGGATGGGGTGGAGACATGGATGAACATCCGAAGCCAGGCATGTCCCTGAGGCTGCTCTGCCCCGCAGGTGTGAGCAGCAGCTGGAGCAGGAGGAGCAGGCACTGCAGCAGCAGCGGCGCCGGCTCTACGCGGAGGTGGCTGAGGAGAAGGAGCGGCTCAGTCAGCAAGCGGCCAGGTGAGAGGGCTAGTGGCCGGGTGAGAGGGCTAGTGGCCAGGCCCTTGCAGCGGCCAAGGGCTGGAGGCAGCCACGAGCTCGGGAGCAGTGGGGCTGGTTTCCTCAGGCCAGGGTCTGGTGGGCAGAGGACTAGTGTTTGAGGGGGGCCAAAGGGGAGCGGTCTGAGGAGGGGGGCGGCAGGGCTGGGCCAGCACCGACATTTGGAGCTGCGGGTGTGTGTGGGCAGGCAGAGAGCGGAGGCAGAGGAGCTGCGGCGGCAGCTGGAGGCCAGCAGCTCAGCCGTCACCAGGGCGCTGAAGGAGGAGTACGCAAAGGAGAAGGAGGAGCAGGAGAGGCGGCATCAGGTCTGCTTTTCCCCTTGCTTCTGGGCCCTGGGTTGCCATTCTTGGGAGCGAGCACTCCAGTCCCCAGCGTGTGGCTGCGGTGACTCGTGCTGGCACCGCTGAGCCCCGTATCCCACAGGGGCTGTTCCCGGCCGGCATGAGGTGCCGCGGCTGCTGGAGCTGAGCGGTTGTCGTCTTGTCTCTCCGCAGGCAGAAGTGAAGGTGCTGAAGGACCAGCTGGAGATTGAGAAGCAGACCTGGGAGGCGAGCTACATGAAGAAGGAGGTAATAGCGAGGCCTGCCCTTGTCCGAAGGTGACACCCTTGGGCGGGGGGAGGGATTGAGGCAGTGACTGCCGTCTCTGTCCCCAGGAAGCCTGGCTGCTCTCCCGGGAGCGGGAGCTGCGGGAGGAGATGAGGAAGGAGAGAGACAAAGAGATCGAGTTGGTGATCCAGCGCCTGGAGGCTGACATGTCCTCGGCCAAGGAGGAGTGCGAGAGGGCAGCAGAGAACAGGTAGGAGGGAGAGGGACGAGGGAGCCTGCGAGTCCCAGCTCCTCACGGGCTGGTCCCCTTGCCCTGAGCCATGCACGTCTCTCCACCAAGCTCCGGATGCTGCAGCTGGCGGCTGTGAGCAGCGTTAGTGCGTGAAGGAGGGGCTCGCAGGGGTGAAGGTTCCTCTGACTGAGGAAACAGCTCTGGATCTCCCACGGGACAGATTCCACCTCCTTTGCTGCTGTCTCGTGGTCCCTCCGGCAGCACGGAGGTGGCTGGGCATGGTCCTGCTGAGCCAGGCTGCCCATCCTTTCCTCCCATTAGGGTTAAGAGGATCCGAGACAAGTACGAGGTGGAGCTCCAGGAGCTGGAGAGGTCTGAGCGGAAGCTGCAGGAGCGCTGCAACGAGCTGAAGGGGCGGCTGGCAGAGCTGGAAGGGGAGAGCATTCGTCTGCAGGGCCTGCTGAAGCACAAGGAGCAGGAGGTGGAGGAGGTCCAGAAGGTGGGTGAGCTCTCCCAGTGCCGTGCCCTGCCTGGCTCTGCCCCCTGCACTGCGCCGTGCCTGGCTGTGCCTTGATGTCACCTCTCTGCCCTGCTGCAGGTGAGGCACCAGCTGGCCCAGGAGCGGAGCAGCCTGGCAGAAGTGATCCGGCAGGAGTTTGCTGACAGGCTGCTGGGGACGGAGGAGGAGAACAAGCAGCTAAAGGCAGAGATGGCAGCGATGAGGGCCCGGCAGCGCCTGGAGCTGGACAGGATAGTGCGGGAGAAGGACAAAGAGCTGGAAGAGGTTCACAGGAGGTGAGGCTGCCCGAGGCTGGGCTCGTAGCTGGGGCTGTGGGTGCAGAGTTGTTTGGGGTGCATTGCTGGAGCGCGTCCACGGTGCTGCATCCTCGGGCATGGCTTCCAGTCCTATCAGGGCAAAATGGGCAGCAAAACCTCACCCGAGCTGGCTGCCTGCTCAGTCACTGTGAATCCTCTGGCCCTTGAGACTTCTGTCCGGTTTTGTGTCATCCTGTCCCCAGGGCTGCTCCCTTGCATGTCTGGAGGACACGAGTGTTGGAGTGGGCAGCTGGAGCAGTGTGAGGACTGCTGCCAGGGACACCAGTGATGCGCCCTCCGTCTGCGGTGCCTCCCTGGCAGGAGCGCTGCGAGCCAGCCGGGCTCATGGTCAGCTCTTGGGTAGCGCATGGTACCTGTGAGCGGAGCCGCAGCAGCTCCTTCTGCGGATTTGCTGCTCCAGAGGGGCCAGACAACTGATTCCCTGCTCCCAGCGTAGGGCAGGGAGCAGCCTGCTGCTGGGTCAGGACTCAGCTGGCCGCTGCGCGGCCCCCCAGGTCGAGGGCAGCTGTGACATCCTCAAAACACACCGGGAACCCCCGCTGTCAGCTGCACAGCACCCCAAGACCTGGTTCACAGGGAGCGGGGGCTGTGCTCGCGTGCAGGGCTCTGGCACCGCAGGACTGTGCCGTGGGGCTGCGCCGTGGGGCTCGGCTGCGTCCTGCGCTCAGTGGGGACGTGGTGCTGGGAGCCGGGCTCTGCGTCGCGCAGTGATGTGAGGCTTTCTCTTCCCTGGAGGCTGCCTGCGGGGGAGGCATTTTGCAAGTGAAAGGAGAATCGGAAGGGGAAGCGCGTGGTCCCCTGCGGGAGCTCTTTCTGCGTGGGGCAGTGCGCTGCGCTTGCGGCTCCAGCGTGGTGCAGAGCCATCCCTCCTGTCGCTGTCTGTACGGAGCTGCTCGCCACCAGCTGTAACGAGAGGCTGTTGTACGAGCATGCAGAGCTTGCTGGCTTTCCTGCATCCTGCTGAGTGATTCCCACTCACTCTGAGAGCCAGGATCATACCTTGAGTATGAGATAAGAAGGATCCCCTTTCCCTTTCCCGCCCCTTCTGTACAGCCTGGCAAAGGTTGAGATGCAGAAAGTCTGGTGCTCTGAGAGCTGGGGGAAGAGTCCAGCCATGAGGCAGCAACCGTGGGCTTGAGAAGTGAGAAGCAGCTTAAAATTCCCTCCCTGTGGTCCTGTTAATTAATTAAGTCTTGTGAAGCTCATGTCCCCTTCTTCCTGTAGCTGACTTGATCCAAACTACGTAATGCCCACCGAGGGAGTAAAGGCGCTTCTAGTGTGTAACGGCACCCTGAGCCCAGAGCCGCTGCTCTCTGGCTTGCTGCAGCGCGCCGGGTGGGGGGAGAGGGGCCGAAATTGCCCCCCTGGGGCACGGGGCCAGCCCGATGTTTGGGGCTGGGCGCTGGGGATGGGGTCCCCAGCCTCTCTGTCTGTCTGCTCAGGGTGAAGACGGCGGTCGTGAGGAAGGAGGAGAGCGTGAGCAGCCTTCGGAAGCAGTACGAAGTGAGTGAGGGGGGCAGCCAGCCCCGGCCCCCCCTGCCCTGGGGGCTGCGGCTCTCCCGCGGGGCGCAGCCAGCTCTCCCTCTCGTGTGCTCTGTTGCAGGCGGCGGTGCAGAGAGCCGACCGCCTGGAAGCCCTCCTGGAGCAACAGCGAAAGCAGCTGCTGGCCACCCCCTGACCACCCTGCCGGGCAGGGCTGCGGGGGGAGCGGACACCCCCGTGCCCGGGGCCAGGGTTGGGCTCTCCCTTCCCTCCCTCTGCCCTCATCTTTCACAGCCTGGTCCCGGTGCCACGGCTGAGGGCCCTACTGGGACACTCGGCAGCCTTCAGGGGTCGGGTGGTTGTGTTTTAACAATAAATCCGTGCTGGTTTCTACAGCCGTTCCCCTTCTGTCTGCGGCCACTGGGGGAAGGGGGGGCATCTGTCCCACTGGCATCCGCGACTTCTTTTTCTTCGCTGGTGTGTTTGTCCCTCCCCGTGTATATCGGTGCCGGGGCACGAGCTGCTCTTCCTCGCGGTGTGACGTGTGGGACCTGCACCCAGGGCTGAGCTCTCGGGAGCAGCTGGAGATTTTGAGGTCGGGGCTGGGCTGAGCCCCCTGTTCCCAGCGGCCGGCAGGAGCTGGGTGGAGGTGGGAGCTGTCGCCCGGCAGCCCGAGGATGCGGGTGCTGGCTCTGACGGCGCCCGGCTCTGCCCTCGCTTCCCCTTCTAAAATGAAATATCCGGGATGCTGCAGGGAGGCGCAGCCGGGGCAGGACGTGATCCCGCAGCCTCTGCTACCTGCAAATCTCTCAGCGCCCTGTGACAGCGGCGGGAAATGCCTGGGCTGGGCCGGCGGCATCTGTTTCCTCTGGGCAGGGAGGTGCGACCACTACTCCCAGGCTTTTCCCTCCAAGGAGGCTGGGGCTCGGAGCGGGGCGCCAGCAGATGTTCTCTCAGCAGCGTCCCAGGGTCTTTCCCGTCCGTCCGGCCAGGCTGAGCGCTTCGCTGGCGGGAGGTGGGCTAGCACAGCGCTGTCGGAGCCCCCTTCCTCCCCGGAGAGGTGGTCAGGAAGACGCCGCTGCCATCCCCAGCCACGGGGTGAGGGGCAGAGGGACCTTTTGTCACCCTGTGGAGGAGCTCGGTCACTTCCCAGGGCTGGACTTTTCCTGGTGTGGGTTCCTGGCTGCGGCTTCCTGGGGAGATGCAATCCCTAGGCACCCATGGGTGCCACGGGCCCACGCATGCCCCTTACCCTGCCCCTGCCGTGGCTCTGGGCGTGGGTGTCTGGGGGCACGAGTGGCTCCTTGGGGTGCTGCTGGCTGGGTCCTGCCGGGCTCCTTTCCCCGCCGTGCCAGTCTCTGCTCACCCAGCTGCCCCTCTCGGCCCTCCCAAGGAGCAGCAAGGACGGGGAGGAGCGCGGAGCCCCGGTTTGCCGGGAAAAGCTGGGCACGGTGCTTGTTTTCACTGTTGTTGCTTTTCTAACAACCATTTCCTGAGCGCCGCTTCCGTCCTCCGCCCCTGCGCAGCCTCCGCTTGGGCCACCCGGAGCCTTTTGCCGGCACCTCCTGCCCCGGCCCAGCGTGGCCCCGGGAGCTGCTGGGCTTAAATTGATCCATCACGCAAAATCTGGTGCGGGAGAAGAGGGGCTCGGCCCCCTCCCTGCCTGTCGGGGACCTTGTGCCTGGCTGAGCCCCGTTGGCCGTGTGTAGGAGGGCAGTGCCCTGCGCCTCATCCGGCGTCGCCAGCTGTGGGGTGAGCACCCATGTGGGGTCCCCTGGGTGCCCCGTGTGCCTGGCTCTGCTCCGGCAGCCTCCCCTGGGGCTCAGCCCTCCGGCGTCCTCCCAGCCCTGCCCCTGCCCAGCATCGCCCAGGCTAATTTCTAGGGCAGTGCCCGGTTCAGGCATGAATAAATCAGCGGCGTTGCATAAGCGGGATGCAGATTTTTGCCGGATGGCTGCCTGCACCCTGCTGCTGCGCCAACGCTGGATGCCCACCTGCCCGCACCCCGGGGGTCCCCTGGGACCTGGGCTATTGGCCACATGGCACAAGCCCTGTCCCTG
The DNA here is from genome assembly GCA_013398295.1 of Chionis minor. NCBI lineage: Eukaryota > Metazoa > Chordata > Aves > Charadriiformes > Chionidae > Chionis > Chionis minor. The sequence goes on along the minus strand of VZSF01010192.1, from coordinate 23,774 downwards.
CCGGCCAGGGCTGTTAGCAAGGCTGGCGGTGGCCGTGCAGCTGTCACAGGCTCTACCAAAGATCCCTAATTAAGGAGCCCCGCTCCCTCCACCCTGGGATTAGGTGGGATGAGCAGAGCCCGTTGGCTGCCGGTGAGCCCCACCGCTGTGCCGGGAAGGAGGTCAGGAGCGCAGGGTGCTTTTGGCAGCCGCTGCGCGGAGATCGCAGCTCAATCTGGTGTCTGCCCGGGAGGGGATTAGCCGCGGCCCCAGACAAATCAGCCGGGAAGCCGGAGCAAGTTGGCAGGATCTGGGCTGGGTAATCTCCCCTGCTAATTGGGGCGAGCGTGCTGCTCACCGGCCCGAGACGCGGCAGCGGCACTGCTCAGCCGAGGTGGGGACGTTGGTCGGGCTGGTGCCACGTTGTGCCTCTGGCCGGGCGTGGGGCTCTGCCCGGGGTGGGACTGTCCCCACCGCTCAGGGCCGCACCTTGCGGGGCGCCGGGGTGATCCTTGCTGGGGCTTTTGGCCTCAGTTCGTCTTTGGGATCTGCTCCTTAATGGCGAGTCAGAAAAGGGGAAGGAGCCAGGGAGAGCGGAGGGCGGCGGGTGGGCTCGGGGTGGGCACAGGGGCAGTGGGTGTCACACCCCACAGGGGGTGGCGGTGGATTTGGGGACCCTGGCACAGCTCAGCCCTGCTCCTGGCTGTGTCAGTTCAGTTCTGGGTCTGAGCAGCGGCGCTGGCACCGGGGGAGGAGGGTGCCTGGGCACAAGGCGGCCGTGCACGGGGTCCTGGCTGAGCGGGGGGTCCCGGGTCTCCCCAGGGAGGGCAGAGCGGTGCAGCCGGGCTGGGCAGGCACAGGCACCATCCTGGACCTCGTCCTATCCCCCCATCCCTATCCTTATCCCAGCCCTGTCCCAGCCCCATCCCAGCGCATCTCTGTCCTCTTCCCCATCCCATCCTCATCTGCATCCCACCTCCATCCTCATCCTCATCCACGTTCCATGCCATTCCAGTCCTCATCCCCATCCCATCCCGCCCCAGACGCGGGCTGTGCTGGGCTCCTGCATGCCGGGAGGGAATGGGCACCGGACACTGGGGCTGCCTCCGTGGGGAGCTGCCCTGCCACCCCCGAACACGACAGCCGGATGATTTCATCCCCCCCCACTCGCCGAAGCCACCGCTGCCCCAGCCCCACGGCGGGAAGGCCTCGAGCTTGTCCTCCTCCCGCCCCGCCGCCAGGACCGGCTGCCCGTGCTCAGGCCCCGAGGACGGCTGGGCTGGGTGGGTGCTCGGTGGGGGCTGCGGGACAGGCTGGTGGGTGCCAGCAAGGGCTCTGCGCAGCTGCCCGCCCCCACCTGCATCCAGCCTCGCCGTGACTCAGCCGGTGCCAGCTCAGCCGCACGAGGAGCGGGGCTGGCCGTGCAAACCCCCCGGCGGCACGTGGCTGCCCTCTCCCCACGGGACCACGGCTGCTCCCATGGGTGCAGACGCCACCGCAGCTCCAAGAGAGCCCAAATCCTGCCCCGCATCCGGGTGCTGGGTGCCATGCCGGGTTTGCTCGGATGCTTTGAAGCCCGGGAAGGTGTATGGGGGAGCTGGGGGGGCTCTCGGGCTTCGATGAGCAGTCGCACAAGGACCTGGCCATTTGCATGGCCGGGAGGGAGCAGGGACGTGGCGGGTGGCCGGTGGGGGCAGCGGAATGCCCGTGGGGCTGTGCCCAGCCAGGGCACACGGAAAGCAAAATGGGTGATGGGAGGGTCCCTTGCAGAGGGGCCTTGGGGCGACGCGGGTTCGAGCTGCTCCGGAGCAGCAAAATGCGGAGGCTCGGGAGAAGCGAGCTGGCTCCGGCTGACGGGAGCGTGTTTGTTCTCCTAGCAGTCTGTAATTTTTCCAGCCCTGTATCTATTTGCGGCGACGTGACATGTGCAGCGTGGTGTTCTTTGCAAGCTTGAAGTCTTGTAAAAAATTAATCGTGTACGCAAAATTTGGCTTTAAATATTAAAACCGACTGTGGGGAAGTGTGAGCCCCATCCTAAGAGCTGAGCCCGGCACGGAGTGAGCCGAAGTCCTGATGTGGCGACTCCCAGTCTGGGGGCTCCCAGGGATGGGATCATCCCACCATCATCCTGAAGGAAAGTCCAACCCAGGTCCCGGCTGCTCTCTGGGGCTGGGTGGGCTTGGAGACTGGCTGCACCCGCAGCTTTGCCGGGGGTTGGGAGCTGCGTGGGGCCGTCGGAGAAGCCGTGGGCTGTTCCCTGCCAGGGATCGGGACCGTTTGGTTTTAGCACGTCCGCAGGGCGCAGTCCCATGCGCGAGGGCTGCGGCGTCGAGTGCACGAGGCCGAGCTGTGTGGCCCCGCAGTGGGGCAGCCCCCAGCCCCACGGGGACCCCACAGCTTCGCGAGGGGCTGCTGGAGGGGGTTTGCTCCCCCCATGCCGGGCTGGCTCTGGGGCTGCGGGGCAGAGGCCGGGCTGGTGCACGGGGCCACGGGTGCAGAATGTGGGGTGCTGGGGTGTCCAGCGGGTGCGAGGTTGGAGCGTGGGGTTTGGG
>VZSF01010190.1:0-17586 GCA_013398295.1 Chionis minor | reverse complement strand
TGTTTGTTGCCCATGCTGCATGCTGTCGTGAGGAATTGTCTCCTTTCCTGGTAATACTTGGGGGATTTGCTGCTAGAGACTGAGCCCGCCCTTCCCCATAAAGTGCAGAGCCATGTTAGAAAGGCCAGGTGTGGGATAAACTGCTTGGACAGAGACTTCTTCTGCTGGCGAGTCCTTATANGGTGTGGGATAAACTGCTTGGACAGAGACTTCTTCTGCTGGCGAGTCCTTATATTATATATCTATATATAATATAAACTCATTTATATTGGGAATATTCCCTTCTGACCCACAGAAGAGCACTGAGGCACAGCAGGCCATGGTACTCTGTGAAAACTTTGGGAGACCAGATGTGCCATAAATTCCTAACCCTCTACCTCGAGCCAGTCTGGCACAGAGAAATTGCAGAGGAATTAGAAAGATTTGTCTTCGTATCATGCTGAATCCATCAATTTACTCTCATTACTTTGTTAATTGCTGTACCTGAAGATTGTGGTGAGAACAGGAGCACCGGTGTAAGGATTTATACTCCAGCACTGCTTGCAGACATGCCAGTCCTTTCCTCTCTGCTCCTGAGATACAAATATTTTGCTCAGCATTCATGATATGCCTTTGATGCATAGTCAGCAGGAGAGAGACTGGGACGATGCGACTGCTGCTCCTAAACTTTAAGCCACCTCTGACCCTGGCTGGGAGGTCATGGCTGACCACAGTGACCCAAAATGTGCAGCTTGCCTGATCAGCTCCAGTGTGACAGCCCCACGGGAGGGACTAGCCTCCTCAGAGCAGCACAGCCAGCCTGTCCCCTGTAGCCTCAGATGCTGCTGCAAATCCAGTTAATATTATTATTATTATTATTATTACTAATAACTAGTAAGAGAGATTAAACTGCCTTCACAGAGCGAGGTATCTTCTTCCAGGGTTAAGTCTCCTCCTCCAGGATAATTTACAACTATTTGCTTTCATGCCAACGGTCCCCTTGGTGACCTTACTAGCAGGGGATGCTTTACTAACCCCCTGAAAATCTCAGCCCCTGACTCCTGCATTACTCTTTGCAGCCATGTCCTAAATCCGTGCTCGTCAGCTAGAGCGCTGATGGTTTGTGCAGATCAGTTGGGAGGCAGGATAAACACCCCATCATTTCTATCACATTTCAGAGCCCCCAGGGCTGAGGCTATGCTATTAGGAGACAACGCTTGGAGAAAGGAAGCAAGAGGAAAAATTGCTGCCTCAGGGAGATAGAGAGAGTAATGAGGGAAAACAACGATATGGCTGATGTGTCTGCAACACAGGGTCCTGCTGGCATTGTCAGTCTAAACGTAGGTACAGATAATAGTCCTGTGCACGCTGGAGATAAATCCCCATCTGTGGGCTGCGTGGATGTGAGACTGGATGTGGGACATGGGTGTAAGGGCAGAAGCCAGAAACTGCATCCTTTCGGCTATGCATCCTTTCAGAAATGCAAAAGCATTTCCAGCGAGAGGCTGTAGGAGGTCCCTCATCAGGAAAATCCATGGCATCACCTACCACCATCTGCTTTCAAACCAAAAGCCTGTTTTTGCACTTAGAAAGGTCTACCAATATTTGTTCCCAGACACCAGGAACGATGCCTTCTTCTGTGCAGGTCAGCAAGCCATAGGTGCGATCTTCACTATGTGAGTCTCCATCATGGGCCACTGCACAGAATCACTTTCCGACATTTCAGGCCCCAGCCATCACTGGTGGCTCCCATCAGGGTCACCTTGACCCTTCCCCTTGCAAGACCTCCAGAACATTTGTGGGGCATCCCACGGTAACCGCTGCTGCTCCGTGAAGATGACTCTCTGCCTGTGCCGTCATTGGGACAAATATCGCAGAAACCCACAACATTCCCACCAGGGGTTTTTTTGGCAAAACGCATGTGAAATACACTCAACTCTGATGGTCAAGTATGCCAAGGGTGATGTGTGTGCCAGAGATGGGGAGGAGGATGGAGTCACCAGCACTTGCAGAAACTCAGGATTGGGAGAAACACATGAAGATCTTCGAGACAATGAATTAAAAAAAACAAATCACAGGTCTTGTATTAATCCTGCAGTTAAGCTTTGGTAATTCTTGAGACCAGGGTAGGAGAGGGTTAAGAGAAAGCTCTGAGCCAGGTCTGCACACTCTGACTACATGGGATGCTCCCAAGGACAAAGGACAAGCTGAATTCTCTGAAAGGCCTCCTAGCCTTTTGATGAGGCTCAAAAGAGAATGTCTCTCATCATTAAAATCAATTCCTCCAGGATGGCAAGGAGGGGCATTTTCACGGCTGATTAGCTTTGTAAAGCTCAGGCCAATTCAGCTGTTATGGGGAGATATATTGTGCTCCTGTCTTGCCACAGCCAGCCCTTTGCCAAAGCAGGCAATCAGCCGGGCTCAGTGTGATGCATGGAGCAGGAGTTGTTGCACCACAAATACTGCACTGGGGACTGAAGAACATAACAAAGCTTCAAAGCTGGATTTGAAGCCCTGAAGTTTCTTGCTTGTTGTCCTGGCCGTGGTTGCATGTTAGATGTTCAACTAAAGTTGAAGCCAGAGCTGGGCAAATGCTATGAGAGTGGGGCAGAGAAGTGAGGTACTAAGAAAACATGGTCTGGAAAGCAAACATAATTTCAGTAATCTTTTCCTTTTCATTCCCTTCTTTCCCTCTTCCTTCTGCCAGAAGGGAACCAAATGCCATATGACAAATTTCCACCTCACCTCCCCATAGCACCTCCCACTCAGGAGCAACGGAACTGCACTTTGGGGCAGACAAGGGCTCTGCCAGATGCTGGGAGGCTGCGAAGGCAGTGGGAGATGATTCCTTCTCGAGGGTGTTTCCTGCTGCAAAAGGCTTTCTTCCCAGTTAGTCATGAACTTGATTCAAACGCTGCATAAAAATCCCCTCCTTCAGCCAATGCAAAGAGAAACTGCCTTCATTTGTCTGCACCTGGGGTCATGTGGGGAAGGTTGTGCAAGGCACAGAGGGACAGTCTCCTGTGTGCAAAATGTGGGATTTCTAGCTACCTGAGACGTTGTATCCTTGCTTTAGCAAGCTGTGAAGGAGAGGCAGTTGCTGGTGCTGTAGACAGCTGGTGCAAGCTGGAGTAGACTTCAGCATGCTCCCATCAGCATCAGGGAGCTAGGATGCATCGAGAGGAATTAGGAGGAGATGGGAAAGCACAGAGCTTTATCCTGCCTCTGCAAGACCTTTTTCTTCTTAGAGTCCGACACCAGAGGCAGATTTATAAGAAAAGCCATGGGACTGTGGCGCACAATGTTCAGGTGAGCTGTGGCATTCATGGAAAAGCTACTTGTGGGATTGATCCAGGCACTTAATACAGAAACAGAGCAACGCTGTTGGGATGGACAAGTCCTCTGGGTTATTACAGGAGATGTGAGGGACACAGAAGATGCCAGGGGGTCATTTCTGAATGTGACGGAGTCACTGGGATGCTCTCTGTGTATCTGCTCACATGTAGCTTGGTTTAACTCAGCAGTAAAGAAGCTGGAAAGCAGAGAACTTCACAGGCCAATTTCTGGCCATCTGCATGTCCTTGGTGCCGATTCTGTCACCCTGTAGTGGGGACAGACCAAAGCGATGGTGACCTGAACTGCATCTGGCCTGAATTATCCCAACTTAGTGGCATGTGTTCAATGGCTTAAGGTAGCAAACACACAAGTCAGGGCATCCCAGGCTGAGGATCTCAAGACTCATATTAGAAACAAGTCCCCTGCTCCAGCACTAATTTGCAGACCTAGTGAGGAAGACCACAGGTGCTGTGAAGAGCTTTTCCAGTCCTTACTTTGAGCCTTTCCAACAAGTGGTTGTCTACCCCACACCTGGTCATCTCCAGTGATGTTGCTTCAGTGGCTTCTCCACCCATTTGATACCAGAGCTTCATTACCCTGACCGTGCCCTAAGAGATACTCTTCCACTGACTAACTCGAATCTCATTTGTTCCCATTTAAGTCTGCATTTGTCCTGTCAACTGGGACACGGAGGACAGTTTCCCTCTGGGAACAAGGGGTGGCAACTGATCCATGAAATCTCATGGCCTCTCACCCCAGGAACCTTATTCACCACTGTCTCCTAAGTGGTGTATGAGGTCACATAAGAGAACTAAGCCCTGGATGACAGAAGTTAAAATAAGTTCATAAGTTCAGCGTCTACAAAGAGAGTTAATTTCCCTGAGAGCACCTGGCTCCTGAGTCACCCTCATCCATCCTCCTGCCTTGCCCCTTTATCAGCCATCAGCACTTTCCGGGTAGATGGGTGACTTTTACAGCGTCACCAAATCCTGTAAAAGCAGTCAGCATAGCATTTAATCACCGTCTCTAAAGCAATGCTCATCCAAACACAACACAAGCTCCCCTCCCTAAGCCCCTTTACTCCTTATGCCTCTAATGTGAGATACCAGGCTGAGGAAAATAACATCAGCAATCCCAATTCTTGGATCAGGTATTCCCCAGCAGCTTCTGAAATTTTTCTAAACATCGGCCAGGATTTCATCATGCTCTGTGGGCTTATGTAGAACAAGAAGAAGGCATTTTCCCACCAGGAGAAAAAGAATATAGAAAGGGGAACAATATATTACCATCCCTCACAGAACACTCTTGCAGAAGCAACCGCTCTCCAGGGCAGAGGATTCCCTAAAATGGTGTCAGACATGCATTGATCACAGCATGGTACACATGGGCAAATTAAGGAGTTTGGGATGTCAAAGCTATGGCAAAAGATGCGGAAAAGAGGTCTGCATCTGGATATTTGCTGTAAAATACTTCCCCTTCACTTTTATTATGACATTTTATAAGACAATGTAAGAAGTTTTATATTCAGCAATGCCATCCGCTATTTATTTAAGTAACAATCGAGCTTGCAGGCATTTCCTGGAGATAACCTTCTGGCGAGCAGCTTTCGTGTTTTAACTGCTCATTAATCCCCCAGTGAATATCCTGGTTTGACAGCATTATCAAGACTGTTGTATGATCACTGTTGAGACTATAATGCGATCACTTAATGGTAGGTGGCTATTTTTCAGCACTTAATTATAGTGGGGTGCTTGTTGTGTGTGGCTAAAATTACTCCACTGTAAAAATCCCTATTTTTAATGTCCCGTTCCCACTCATAACTCCCCATGTTGCCAGCTATTTCCCCCTTGTGCTACTCACTCCTTAGCTTGAGATCTGCATACAGGTGAATCATCTATTTTTTGCTATTTTTGCCCCAAAGGTAATCCGTTCATTTCTGAGCAAAGGGAGAGTGAAAAAGATAATAAAAACAACAATAATTCATGGGCCTCATGAAAAAGAGCCATTTCACATGGTCATGAGGTTTCTGTGCAAGCCGAAGGGATGAAAGCTGGCCTGAGGGGTATGGTTATTTATGGCACCTCTCCATGAGCATGTTGTGACTCCTCCATAAAGCGTCGCTGCTGGGATTGTCTTCCCAGCTCATCCCAGCTCAAACATGCTGCCCTTGTGACTCTATCCTTCCACTGCCTCACAGCCTGAGCCTGCACCAAACAACGGCTCCTTCTTTTCAAGTTTCATTCCTTTCTCTGTGTAGCTGCACGCTTTTGCAGCCCCCAGAGTCTGACTTTTTTTTTCTGCTTTTTTCTTAACTCTCTCCCCAGTCCTGCCTGCAGAACTCCCCTCCAGTGCCTGGAAGGCCACCTCTTGCTGGAGTCTGCAAAACACAGGCTGAAAGTCACAGCTTTTCAATTTTATGCTCATCATCCTGCTCACCTCCTTTGCCTGGCTCCTCTGTTTGCCAAAGTCCTGCCTGCCACTTGATTGCGAGCTTTTGGCAGAAGGGATGCTTTGCTTTGCTTTGCTTAACATCCCATGCACGAAACCTCTCATCCTCACCTGGGGTCCTGACAACACATAGATTATTTAATTGACACAGTAAAATAATTGAGATTTATAATCAAAATGGAAGTGAAGAAGAAATAGTGTGAAAATTTCAAAATACCTGTATGAAAATATGGAAAAAACACTAGAAGTTCAGCACATATTGTGTCCTTGGTGCAGGAAACGCTGGAGCACCAGAGTATTTTGGCCACCAGGTGTATGCATAAATCATGCCTGATAATGGAAAAACTGAATACTCTGTTTACCGATACATTCCCACTAGAAACATGTTGATCTTGTTTAAAACTAATGTGCTGTAGGTATTCTCATTATGAGATGTGATTCAGTATTATTTTAAAGAAAATTTGTGATCATTAGTCAGTGAAAACATCCTGGTTACATAGGATCATCTGAAGACACGTCAGGCTGGCAAACCCTGGTAGGGCATCTTCTCGTGTGGCAGTTTCAGGCCAGTACCAGGACTGGTCATAAGCACATGAAGCATGTGGTAAATTATAATATTCATGCACATGGTAGATTATAATACTCATGCACGTAAGTCTGCAACACGCTGAAGTGCAATGGTAGGCTCCAGGCCTGAGAGACCACCACCACAGCATGCTGGCACTACAGCTCTAGAGTCTCCCAGACCTTCTCAGGAGCAGCTGTTGAGCCCCCTTCCCTAGCTCCACTCAGTAACGTACAAGTTATGATGAGCTACCTCTGGCCTCTGTATCACCCATATGGGCTCACCTCCAGCTCACACAGTGGGCAATGTTTGTTTCCAGTGACCAGTAATCGAGCAGACTGTGTGTCCCAGGTTTGTAACAGTGCCAGCCTTGCCATTGGACAGAGGATGGGCTAGAGACCTTCCAAGGCCCCTTACAGCCACACAATTTTAAGATCATGTCTTGTAATTGCTTAGGAGCATAAGTAGATCCACCACAGTGATTGTGCTCAATAGGTAGAAACCTCCATTGGAGACATCATGCTCAAGAAAGTGTTCCTCCATGTCCCCTGTTGCACAGGCAGAAGTTCTCACTGCCACAGTGGTGGGACATTGCATGGCTAAAGCACCTGAGCAACCTAATCTGAGCCCAAACCCACCGGAGTTTGCTGCAATGACTTTGAGGACTGCAGAGACCATGGTCCTCCAGCAAAGGGGACTCGTTACCAGCAGCCCAAGGCATTGCAGTGCTGAGATCTGAATCAGGAGCTCTGGAGCTCGGGCTGTGCCATAGGGCAGGTATAACAGCTTGCCTTCACACAGGAATGAGTGTTCCCTTATGAAAGCAAAACTCTGCCATGCTTCGGTCTGCAGATGACTGTGAGTGGCATCTGGGTATCTGTCCTGTTTAGACAGCCTTTACAGTCCCAGGAGAGAGTACATGACACAGGGCTGTAACGTAGACATCTGTGTAAAGCAGCTCAAGAAAACCCCGTGCTGAAATGTCTACAGTCCTCTACTGACTGCAGAGAAAACCTCTGGGACTAGCTCAGATGGAGACATCTGTGCTGTCAGTGTCTCAGGCCAGCTGAGATGGGTCCCACCCTCTGAGACTGAGGCAGCGCTATTGAAAAAATATCAAATAACCTGGAGACGATACAGCACTTCTGGGCTGGAGCAAAGACAGTGTTCATGGCTTCACAAAGGCCATCACCGCCTACTCATCGCTGGAACTCTGTTCAGCCAAGGAATGCATTTTCTTGGCTCTCCCTGACTGTTCAGGGCTTAACCGCAACAACTTCTTAACGCTGATCTCTGCACGCCATTAGCAAACGTGCTGGTCATATTGATTGCCTGAGTCTCAAAGCTGTTCCTTCGAGATGGGTATTATTCTATGTGCTTAAATAGCATATTTATCTCCCAGTACCAAATATAAGCTGACTCACAGATCCCCAGATAATGCCTCTATCCAATGTTGTTTCTAAAACACACAATACTGCTATAAAGACACCTCTTGGGAGCATCTTGTTGCTGAAGAGCCTACTGTTTTCCATCTGCATTCTCAAACACAACCGCAGCAGCAGCTACCTTTGTGTGTGCAGAATAGATCATTTTAGCAAACGGTCGCTGCACAAGACAATTCCACTCTTTCCAAACAAACATTTCTTGTTTTGGCAGGTGTTTCTTCACCTCCCAATAGTCTTGAACCTCCCTTTGCATGTCAGGGGGAACGTAGTGCCCATGAGCCACCTCCAAGCCTGCTGCCTTTGCTGGCGGAGCATCCCTGCAGCATCCCTGTGCAGGGATGCACAACAAGTAATGAGCTGAACAGAGGTTGTTTTTTCCCCATTCCTCCACCCCTCACCTTGCCTCCTTTGCTGCCTTTGCTCAGACCGGACACTCGCACAATAGTGATACTAAGGAAAGCTCAAGGCAGTGGAAGAAAAGCAGAGGGCCTTTTTTATTTCTTTTATAAATCACAACACATCTTCCATTTTAATAATATTAATTTAAACTAAAAAAAATAATCCCCAAAACAACCAAACCCAACCTCCCCAACCTTTCTGGATTATAATGAGACATTATTCCCTCCTAAGAAGCCCAAGGGATTACATAGCAATATTCTTCTTGAGCCAAACGTTATGCTTCCTTGAACAGCTGCAGAGGGCTCAAATTGCAGTGGCAATCACACTGAATTGTGCCACAGAGCTGAGCTTTTGGAGCAGCACCTGGGAGCCCAGAGATGTGAGACCCTCTGGGGCTGCAGATGGGGTGGGAGTACAATTTGCACCTCAAGCAGGGGCAACAGGATGGAGCCAAACAGCTGTGGATGCAGGAAGCCAGCCTCAATGCTCGAATGGTCCCTCCTTGCCTCCAAACTCCATGAACTGTATCCCATAAATCCTACACAAAATAGAACCCTATGTTCCCATCATTTCCTTCTTTTTTTTGCCGTCTCTCTCCCCTCCCGTGCAAACCCTCTACCCTCGCACCCTGGCTTTTGCAGCAACTCACCTCGCTGAGCAAAGGCTGTTGCAGGTCTGCTCCCAGCACTTCATTCCTCCTCCCCGTGCCTCCCAAAAAACATGCCCTGCTGATACTCGTCTTGATGGAGTTATACTGACTTAAACACGTGAGGAGCAAGCATTCTTCCTTCCAAGTTTTTCGCTCCTAAAATTGGTTTAATCCTTTGTTAAGCCCTATAATATGTAGGTGTCTGCAGCTGCACTGGAGTTAAGTAGCATGAAACTATTAATCTTGCTTTAGTGGTCAGAGGTGTTGACTAGCCATTTATTTTCAACCCCCAGATATTGCTCCAAGGTGGTTTGTGCTGCTTGGAGGAAGGAGGGAGGGTTGGACCAGGAGATTTCTTCCAACCTAAATTTTTCTGCAATTCCGTATTTCTGCTTGGTCTGTCCGTAAGACAACTTATCCCTGTATGTTGTGTGTGCTCTGTATGTAATTGTGCATCCTCCTCTATTAGGCATTTCCTACTCTCTAGTGCTCTTCATGCAAGGTCTAGCAAAATACCTGCTCCGATGCTGTTATTATCCTGGGCTTTATTATCCCAATTATACTTTGCACAATTATTTTGCACGGATGTGCAAGAGGCATTTGAAGAACTGGTTTCAATTTAAAATCAGTAAGTTCTTACTGGTTTGGCCTGTCATGATAGGAGGAAGCAAAACGGGTTGATGTAATCTAGAAACCAAGCTCCTTAGGTACTGTTTCAACAGGGCACCGGCAAGCCCATGGGGAAGTTTCACTCTCATTAAGCTCCAGGCACAAGTTTAAGTACACGTCCAGCCACTCCCTCGGAAGTCAGCTGGACCATTCACCCTCTTAATTACAAGTCCGTGTGTAAAAGTTTGGATAAAGTGTAGTTGAATAAACTTTGTATAAATGCTAGGCTCCAGTTCCCAGAGGACCTATGTTTGCTGAAACCAAATTAGCCTGAGGTGGTTGAACAACAGGGTTTACATCTGTTCTGCAAACACAGTCCCCAGCCCATTATTTAGTTGATTTAAACCAGCATAATTTCACACACAGAAGCCAGCAGCTTAGCTCGTGTCATACTTAGCACTGAACGCCCCAGCCCCAGCTCACTTCTTGCTCATACTATGAAAAAGGAGCAGCTCTCCCATAGCTGATGGTGTTAGGTGGGTGTGAAACGGGAGCTACGTGCAGGAAGGCTCTTCCAAACCTGGGCAGGTAATGCTCCGAAGCCCTGAGCCTCGCCAGTGCCGGTGTGCCGCGCCATTTGCAGGACATCTTGAGGATGAGACCTATGAAACCCAAGACAACGCTATTTAACACATAATTTAACTCCATTCCTCAGCCATGAACATATAGATTCAAGCGCACTTCTGCTACAACAACCTCCAGGGTAACTCTGGCTGAGAGTAAGCAAGGTGCAAGAGACTTCAGGGGCATTACCACTAAGGGAATAGTATTAAAAAAAAAAAGATAATAAGGCTTTCAGAAGAAATGTGCTACAGATGGAGAAGAGCCCAAATGCTCGACTCAAGCGTTTATTTTCTCCTAAAAGTCAGGACAAGAGCATTTGTGCTTTCAGAGACTTTTTTTTTTTTAAAGGTCTCTCTTTTCTCTGGCATGAAGCCAAGCTCCTAGTAGCTACTACCAGCCCTGCATGAGAGCTAACGGAGAGCTCATGGACCAGCAGCTCAGCGCAGCACAGAAAGGTCACTGGACCGAGCGCAGTGAAGCTGGAGATGTGGAGCCCCGGGGCTGTTTTTGTCAGAAATAAATCCCGAGGAGTCAGCTGTGGAGAGGACTTTGCACCGGCTGGCTTTTTAGCGGGGGTGTTTTCCTGTACAGCCACATCAGGTCTTCAGCAGGAGTGCCTCTCCTGAGAACATGCTGGATCATTAGCACCAGCCAAGGGGCAGGTGCCTAAATAACGGCAGCCAGCCCTCCTCCATCCCCCAGGAAGCTCCAGCAGGCAGCACTGAGGTGCAAGAGGTGTACAAAAAATCACTGCAGCTGTGATTTTTTGACAAGGTGTCACCAACACAGCCCTGAAGCCCAAGGCTGGTGCCTCCTGCCACTGCTGCTTTCTTGGTCATAGCCATGGAAGGTGGTTAAGGCTTCAAGCAGCTGAAAAAATGGAGATTAGCCTCTTCTCCCACCTGATGAATAACATACAGCCATCTTTCCCAAGAGCTAGGAGTCAGCTTGATGTGTGAGCCAGGGGGAGAAAGAGGAAGAACTGGTAGCAGAGCTAAGAGACAGAAATAAAGCTAACTGGTGTTTATGGGTATGTTTATGCTTCAATCCCTCAGTTAATTACTGCCCATTGGTGGAACTGCACTCAGCAGAGGTCGGGTACCGCACAGGGTCCGTCTGTGCAGCAACCAGAAACATACCTGCATCCCTGGAGCGGTGCCTGACCCCCCCCAAAATCCTTCTGATGGGGGAACTCTGGTTCCCGAGCGGTGAAAGCTGCTGCGGGGACGATGGTGCCAGGGGCTGATTACGGAAGGTGTTTCCATCCCGGGTACGTGAGTCAGCCAGGGCCAGGCTGCACGTCAAGGGCAGCAATCGCATTTCCTTGTAGCAGCATGGACGAAGGTTGGGCAGCACTGCTCAACTCCCTCCAGAAAGGGCAAAGGCAAGGAAGTGGTGCCCTAGTAAGGGCCTCGACAGATGAGCTGGGGAAGAGGAGATGACAGGGAGGCACGAATGCCATCGCGTCTCCTTCCCTTCCTCCTCATCCTTGCCAATCCGATCTCTCTATGGGAGGTGAGACCTCCTCAAACACACCCAGCACCATCTGCCTGCCTGTCTGCCGATGCGCCCTCGGGACGGTGTTGCTAGCGGGATAAAAGTCTGGCACCCATCGCGGGGCTGCCGAGGCTCCTGCTCTGCCAAGGCACCACGGGCACCACCAGCTGCTCCCCCAGCCCCGATGTCAGAGGAGAGAGTCGCCGAGGTCAGACATAGCAGAGATGCTTCTCCGTGAGAAACTCCGAGCGTCTGGCGCGGCCCCTAACAATATGCAGCCTGTCTTTGCCATTTTGTTCGGGTTTTTGTGTTGAACATACAAAACTGCCTTGCCTCCCTTTATTCCTCCCGAGAATACCCTGCATAATGATGGCAGCTCCTCTCTTTTCAGCCCCTTCCCTCCAGCTGAATGTGCGGAGGGTCACATTATACCGGGCTTCGGCGGCGGCCCTGAATGCCTTTCGTTATCCTCTCATGGGGCTCCATTTTGGAAGGAAGGAGGGAAGACAGAGCTATTTTTATAGCATCTAGGCTCTCCCCAGACTGCATCTAACTTGCTATTGTTGGTCAATGATCTTTCAATTACTTGCTACACTCGGGACTTTGCTCTGTTCTTGTAAAAAAAAGGGCTGATGTATTCAACATGCTCTTTCCAAAGAGCAGGCTGGAATCAGATGATTAGGCTACGCAGAAGAGTTGCTCACAAACAAAGCCTTTCTTTTCATAAATATCAGAGTTTGAAAATGCAGTTGGCTTTTTTTTTTTCCTGCAGTAAATTTACCGTTCTGTGGTAGTTTTCAAAAAAATGTCCGTCAGAGATGGCTGAAGTGCTGAAGTGATTTTTCTGTTCCCAAGAAGCGCAAGTTACTTTCCTTTGACTTCTTTTTTTCCTTTTTCCTCCTTACGCTTTGTACAATACCCTGGTTTTCATTATGAAGCTGGAGGTTATCTCAAAATATGCCAGGATTTCAGAGGAGTGGCTTTACAGAGATTATGGCTCTGGGCTGGGAGCCACACTTCCCAGGTTTGGACCTAACTTTAGTCCCTAGTCTATACAAATCGACATTTTCCCAGACAGTCCGTTTTCATAGTTGCCCAACTTGAGGCAATCAGATGCTGGTCTTCAGAGCCTGTGCATCATCCTACTGACATCAGATGGAGATATACAGGTCAAGTATTTCCATAAAGATCTTTATAGACACAACCTGAAAACAGAAAATCTACAAGAAAACCAGAAGCAGAACAGATATACTGCGATTAACTTGGCCACTGCGATGCTACTTGCAGAACCTGGATCAATCCAGCAGCCTTTGCGGTGCTATAGAATTGTACAGTATGAAATATTGTTTCTTTTGAATTAGATATAAAACCAAGGTCCTAACATTTGTAATCATGAGAGCTCTTTCAGGGCTCTGCACAGAGATTGGTCATACAACTCCGGTCTATGTGGGGTCATTACCATCTCACTAACCACCATTTCCACAATTAGCTTTGAAAAGGTGTAAGTTTCTTCATTTTCTCTCCTAATTTCTGCAGTTCCAATAAAGTTTTATTATTAGTGTCCTCCTACCCTAAAAATTAAAGGACCTAAAGCAACTGTGCAGCTGAAGGTATTTTTCAGCTATTCATCACTACCATGCCTGCCAATCTATCAGACCTTTGTTCCCAGCAGCACTTTAGTTACTATATTTCATTCCTTATTAAGCGTATTTTTGAAGGACCTTTGGTCATTACGTCCACGTCTAAATGGAGGGAAACGAGAGGTCAAATTAGACCTCTAGCAAACTCAGAGTTTATGCCTAAATGTGCTTAATAATTGGATGTGGGTTGTCAAACATGCTCACGCCGGGATTTCCACGTGGGTGGGTAGAAAATAGAGAGTTTCTGCGTTTACTCCTGCTGTTCTGACACTTGTATCAGCTGGGGACCTTCACTGGAAAAGTTCCTTATTTGCATGAGAAAAGGAGGACTTGTGCCAGCATGAGGTCTGGGATGGGATCACAGAAACCAAAAGAAAACAAGGGCGAGTTGTTTGCAGGAAGTCTGAATTCTGAAGGGGAAAAAACCCACGAAGCGAGCCCTTCAAACGACCCAGAGACTGTTTTGAAGGAAGATCACGTGGCAGCTGTTAAGCGTAGGGTTGGCTCACTCACCTCCCCAGGCAGCGACTGAGCACCTCAAGTGAAGGTATTTTGGTCTGGGCCCAAGTCTGCTCAAACTCAGACTCCATCAGCGCTGCAGAGGCGAAGCACCAAGGGAAGAGGAGCTTTGGGGAAACGGGGTTTTCGTTTTGAGTCATCTCAGTTGCTTGGCCTAAAGCTCCATTTAATGAGAAAGGCTTTAGTGCTATGTGTGAGCTGCTTTTTTGAAATAGCAGGAATTTCTTTCTTGCTGTTTTCTTCAGCCTGGGAAGGCGAGGAATTTCTGGTGGGGTGCAAGGGATGATCTCAGTGCTGGATAGCAAGACATCCTTTTCCTTCCTCCCACTGTTTGTAGAGCAAGGAGGATGTTTTGGACGGGTAGCAAGGACGTGCTGCTGCAGCCAGACTGCCCCGTGTCATCTGGACACAAGAAGGGCGGGAGGAAGGACCTGCAATGGAAGGGACAGGGCTGGGAGATGCTGAGGATTTGGGAACATGGAGAGAGGTTGCAATGGGTGGGAACAGCAGGCTGGGTGAGGAACAGAAAAACTGGCGATGCTGGGTTATGAGCTAATTGGAAATAGCTGGTTCCAGGCCCCTGGGAAGGAGTTATTTCTGGAGTTTAGGGCTCCTGTGAAATAGCTCATCTCAGCGGAAGGAAAAAAGCACGTATAATACAGCATTGTGGTTATGGCTTCATGTGATTTTTGACCCCAGATACCACCATGACTTGATCCATTTTGAGTCGTGTAGATGAGCAGACCAAGCAGCTCACTTCCCACGGCAGCTCCATTGTTTACACATCCGTGATATCCAGCTCAGCCCTGACTCAGCCGTCAGTAATGATGTTCTGACCTTATTAATGTCAATGGGAGTCTTCTTAACAAGGACATAATTTCACCCCAGAGGCCAATACGTTAATTAGCATCTCCGGCTATCCTGTCATTGGGCATATGAAGAGGGTAGTAACTTGACTTATATACTGAGCAAATATGTGCTGAGTAAATACACATTCAATTGCACGTTTAACGACAACATACAGGATCATAAAAGTTTGGCAGTAAGAGTGAAGAGACGAGTGTAGCTCCTCACGCCAAACGTAATTCAGTGCTGGTGGTACTTGCTCATTATAGAGTTCTATCTGAAATCAATGTCCAAGGAAATGCCTGCTTAATCATTAGTTGTTGATTTCACGTGCTGCATGAAGTTGTGCGAGAGGCACTTAAGTGCTGTTCTGAGGACATTAATTTTTTAAGCCATGATACCCGGGATCCTTCCATCCCTCAATGCAAAACCCTTACTACGTGTGGTTTGCAAAAACACCATTGTCTTGTTGCGCCTGTTGCCAGGAAAGGGTGTTTTAATCATCCTAGTACGTCTATTATGAAATATTTCTGTTTTCCGAAATAAAAATAGCCTAGCCTGCACTCTGGGCTAACCTAACTCCTCCCCTTCCAAACCGTATTTTCATGTCAGAAAGCTGCCTGCTAATAAAAAAAAAAATAAAAAGGAAAAAAAGAAGCAATTTTGAACATTCTTTGCATGTTAAAACTGAACAGATTAAACTTAATTTAACAATAATGATCTCCCACAGTTAATGTTTCATGCAGACTGCAACAGGGCACAGTGTGATCACTAACAAGGTCAGGAAAGGATTTCTTCTATTGTGCAACATTCACGGATGTTAGTCTTCACTGAAATATTTGAGATTGGCCACTGGCGGCTGATGAATTCTCCATTAGCTGGACTATTGGCTTGTTATGAAGTGAGAGCTCTCTCCCTACTCTCATTTGCTGGATCAATCTTTCTTAACTCTTCATTTAAGAGAGTTACAAGTTTGCTTGATTGAAAACAACCACCAACCACTACACCGGTCTGATTATTTTAGTTATTTGGTAGAAAACTTTTTGATTCACCAATTTTAAGGAAAAACGATTGGCATAAGGGTGGGGAGAGATACAAGCAGAGATGGCATCTTGCATTTTTGCACCTAGCTGGAAAAAACCCCCACAAATTGTTTAGCACACAAGCAGTTCTTCAAGTCTGACACTGATGCACTGTCAACTGGAGTTCAACTGAAGTCCAGGATGGGAACAATTCCTCCAAGTTTATTCTCACCATGTTAACGCATGTTTTTACTTTTTATCTCTTGTGCAACGACTAGCAACATCTGGCAGGGAAGAGGGGAGCAGGTGTTGTGAAAATACGAGTATTGTTATCTCCGATAACTGCAAGTCAATACAAACAGATGTGGGGAGAGACAAAGCAGAGGATGGAGGAGATATCTGACAGCAGATGCCAACCCCAGGCCTAAGTTGGCAATATCTAACGCACGCATGAGGTACAGAAGCCATGCCAGAGAAATTTCCACTGGTGGGAGCCCTTTGGATAGTAGGCCAGCCCAGCCCAGCATTTTTAAACTGAATCCAAGATTTCATTCTCCTTCTTGGGGCCTCAAGCAGAAAGGCAAAAATATGCAAAACAATGGTTTTGTTAGACAGAAGCTTGGCTGATGACACAAACTGGTCTTTAGACCTGTTTCCTATCTGTTCACCACCCTTCATTAACCCTGGCAACTCACTTTTAGAAATCACTGAGGCTCCCACTGAAGAACCTCAGCTCAGTCAGGTAATTCGTATTTTGATTTCTAGGTACAAATGAACTATTTAAATATGGCCAGTTGGCTATTTCCATCTAGTCTGTTGTCTATCTTTGCATTACTGTACCAAAACCCCATCACTCTTTTTTATAGGGAAAATGCGAATATATTTTTTTTCCAAAAATATTTATTTCTCAGCTGTTGATATCTTTCTACATTTGAAACAAGGTCTTAAATGACCTATTTGAGTAACTCTAGATACAATCAAAGAGACAGTCCAAAGGCAACATTTACCCAAGAACATCTTCAGCCTTCTCACTCCTTCTTCATTCCACTGAAAATGAAAGGTCTGAAAATTTCGAGTAGCATCTGAGTTTCTGCTCCACCCTTCCTGCCACAAATGGCATCCTTGCTAGTGTGTTTAGAAGAGTGTGCTGCTTTGCCCACAAACTCAGGACAGGACCTGAGATTTAGCTGCTTTACTTCTTCTCCCTCGGTCCTTTGCTGTTAGGAATTAAGGCCTAGAAAGCCTTGGAGAGCATTAGCTTAACTGGTTTTCCAGGGTGGGAAGGTATCCCTTTTTGCAGATCCACGTTTTCGTAGTTACACAATTAAATAGTAAAACAGATGCATCCCCCCCAGTTTTAAACAGAAAACTTTCTCTACCAAGTGATAACAAACATCCCACGCCGGTGAGCTTGGCTTTTTGTGCCACTGTAATCCTTGTGCAAACAGCAGCCTGCTCATTTTGTTTCAAGCCAGACCTCGCAATGGCGGACCTCACTGCTAAGCAAGCTATTCACCTGGAACACCCCAAAGGGCAACCTGCGCATGAACAAGTCTGGCTTTTGCTGCCCACACTTCCAGCCGCGTAAGGCGGCGTCCCTTCCCACTGCAGCAAGCCAAGCCTGGCCATCCTGTAGGTGTGGCAGCCCCTTTCCACGGGGCAATGGTCGCCCGGGCCGCCTGTGGAGATCCCCCCGGCTGGCACAGGCCTCGCCTCGCCAAAACCCCCGCCCTGAGGAGCTGCCCATGCGCCCAGGCAGCTGCGTGGCCACCAATGGAAGACCCTGCAGCAAATGAAGCAAGAGGGATAAATTTAAAGAAAGGGAAACAAAACCGCAAACCAAAACTCGGGGGTTTTGGTGGTGTTTTTTTTCTTTTTTCCCCTCCCCTCCAGCCTCGAGGCCTCCCACACGCCTCATGGCCACCCTCGCCAGGCCTCCCGGCTCCCCAGGGTCGCTGTTAGGGCCGGCGTTTGGCGGGACGGCTGGGAAAGCAGGCCGGGAGCGGCG